>JAQFXT010000203.1:0-58588 GCA_034683725.1 Strigamia crassipes
CAGCCACGAAATAGTGGCGTTCGGCCACGAAATAGTGGCGTCCGGCCACTTATTTGGCCGTTCGGCCATGATATAGTTGTGTTCGGCCACGATATAGTGGCGTTCGGCCACGATGTAATGGCGTTCGGCCACGATGTAGTGGCGTTCGGCCACGATGTAGTGGCGTTCGGCCACGATGCAGTGGCGTCCGGCCACTTTGTTCGGCCGTTTGGCCATAAAATAGTGGCGTCCGGCCAATTGTTCGGCCGTTCGGCCACTTGTTCGGACGCCACTATTGCATGGCCAAACGCCACTTTTAAGTGGCCGAACAGCCGAACAAGTAGCCGGACGCCACTATTTCGTGGCCGGACGGCCCAAAATAAAAATCAAAAAATCAAAAAAAATTAAAAAAAAATAAAAAAAATGGCGGTAATGGTTTGGCGGTTCTGCGTTGGCGGTATGGCGTTGGCGGTATGGCGTTGGCGGTATGGCGTTGGCGGTATGGCGTTGGCGGTATGGCGTTGGCGGTATGGCATTGGCGGTAAAGTTGCGTTGGCGGTAAAGTCACGTTGGCGGTAAATGTTTGGCGGTATTGCGTTGGCGGTATGGATTTGGCGGTAATGGGTTGGCGGTAATCGGATTGGCGGTAAAAAATTGGCGGTACCGCGTTGGCGGTAAAAACTTTGGCGGTAAAAAATTTGCGGTAGTGTCGTGCTACGGATGCAATCGTATGTACTGTACAGGCAAATAAATAAATAAATATTTAAAATTGTGTTGAAATAATTGTGAATTTTTATTTTTAGGGTAAAACTTAATTATATAGATACAAAAAGGAATAAGCATTTAGATTAGACAATGAATGACCATTGTGGCTTATCCAAAAATTCCAAAATACTATTATCATTTATATATTATTTTAACTATTACATATCAATTTATAAAAATTAAACAATTGTATTTATCTCATGTGACAACGGAGACGGATTGATCATTTTTATCACAACTAAAGCAGATTGTTTGGCAATAAACGTCGTAGTGACTATAAGCTATTTTGAGTGTCAACGATGGCTCACACAGAGTAAGTACTCATTTTATAAAACGTAAATGGGATTAAAACAACATATTGAGTAACTAAATAGTCAAATGGTATACAGTACAAATATTGATATTTAACATTTTTAATTCGTTCATACGGGATCAGAGTAGGGTTTATGATGCGGCGTTCCAGGTTTTTACTAGCTTATCATTCAAAATTATAAACCAGTAATGCCGTTGAGATGCCTAATGAACTTATACTCTATGGTTGTTGGTGTCTAGGCCATTGGAGTAAATTTAAATAAAGAAACGAATAGTTTCAAATAAACAAGAACAGAATTATCTATTAAGCAAAAATACAATAATAAAACAAGAATGAATAACGCGGAAATAAATAAGGCGACTAGTGGAGAACAATAGATAGTGGGGGGAAAATGCCTTTGACATACACTTACAACGATGGCCATGATTCGACTTGGAGTCCTCACGATCCGCGGTGTATGCTGGTTAGAGCAGAGTACACTCGTCACTCGATTTGCGAATTGCAAATAAGAAAAGTACAAGTAGTGATAGCGATGGTTTTTTATTAAAAACACTCACATTTAATTCTAAGTGATAAGGTATACAAAACACGCGTTGATCGCGTTGAATTTATATAACAAGATAGTGGTAGACTACCAAAACGGGGTGTACCTCCGGTCAGCAAGGACCTGGGGTACCCAATTTGAATAAAAGAGGGCTCGTTACTAGAAATTTCGGATAACAATTAAATCACTATCACACACACATTTACAACAACAACTAATAAACCAATAAAAAAAGACACTAAATCAATTCAGATTTTACACTCCATGCTCTAACCCACACAACAAAACGAAGTTGGGGATTTTGGTCTTCTGTAAATACCAAAATCAGTCAGCAGTGAATTCCAGATCTGATCAACAATCACCATCTCACTTTAGCACAAGTTTACTTGTGATGATGTTGACCTTGGGTATGTATTCCAAAGGAAATACTATTTCAGGGGGTTAAGTTCACAAGATCAAAACCTCAACTAGACATTTAAACCAAAAGCTAAGAGATTTGAAAATTTGCGAACACTTGCCAGTTTGAGTCGGTTTGGTGCACATATTAACTCACTCATACGTGCACTGAACAGACTGAAACTGGCAAGTATTCGCAAATTTTAGAATATTCAATTGAGCCGAAAAATGCTTAAAGTAGCCATGGTACTTTGACCATATTTCCTCGGTATCGATACCGGTACCGGTACTTTGAAATTATTAATCTCCGGTAGCAGTACCAGTACATTTTCATGGCCAAAGTACCGGTATCAGTGGTACCAGTACCGGGCATCAGCCCAACTTTGAGTATCAGATCAGGAGTGAGCCAGGAATATTCTGGCCAACCCGTAATCGGCACAGGACACATGCATACAATGTGCAAATGTGTTCCTAGGGATTTGTGCAGACTTAACAGGCGTTAGAAAACCGTTAAGCTGCACAAAATCTGGGGCTCAGCTAGTTTCAGGACATAACGTCTGAAAACGGCTGACAAAAAGGAGGAGCTGGTGCGTGACATCTCTTCAGGACTTTAGACAATTTTATTTATTCTTAAATAAAAGTGCACTAAGTATGGCTTAAATAAAATTAAAGAAGAAATACATTGAAATCCTCAAAATAGATTTGAGGCCACCACAATATGTGGAGCCCTCCTCGCATTCCTTTTTGGGGTCATATTTATTAAAATTTGATGCCGCATAGCGTCCTTCAGCGAGAACCCATAAATCTTCTCTGACTTGTGGGATGCAACATCCCAAAGTCGACACTCTTAGTTATTATCCTATAACTCAAAAATCCCACCGCAGAAAGTGTTGACATCTGATCCAAATCCACAGAGCTGAATCGTTTGCGCCGCAGAGAACTGTGAGAGTCCATTTATCATGGGGATGAATATTAAATTTAACATCATTTTATAATTAAACGAACCCTAATATTTAATAAATAGTAATATACCGAGCACACCGAGTAATTGTCAAATAAATAGGTCCGCACGAATCTTTTTGTCTGATAAGATCACTTGTGCCCTATGGGCATTCGTGATCTTATTTGACAAAAAGATGAGTGCTGACCTAAATTTGACCATTATTCAAGCGCGAGGTGTATTTCATGAGAGAATTTACCGATGGAAAATCGGAGAAACGATCATGAAGAGTTCAAATGGAATCAAAATGCCATTTTTGTTTTGGTTGTGAAAACCCACAACAGATGGCGCAAAGGACAAGCATGCATTATCGAAATGATGAATGCAGCCACCTGCAGCCACCAATCCGAAGGTGAAAGAGGTTTGTTACGCGGTTCGGGATTGGTCGGACAAACGATGGCCGTTTTGTTACGCTGTTCTCATTGGTTGTCAAAGCATCAGGGAACATTATCGAAGCTTGTGGTAAATTCTCAGGGCAAGCTATTAATGTGTATAAACCATATTTTCCAAGCATATTCTATGTATCTATATACAAATCCTTTATTTGCATGAAAGACTGATATTTTTCATTTTTTTTTATTAAGAAATCCACCAACAATAAATGTTACATTAACTCATCCCTCAGAGTATCTGGCTTCAGGTTATTACATTAAATTTCGATGGAAAAAGATATTATATAATAATAACTAAAATGTAGGTGCTGATGATGATGTCTCATCAGGGATTCCTCTTTATCAGATGATGGATAAAGTTCAAGGCTACGAAAACGTTTCATTTTATGTAGGTAAGATATGACAAGGTGTGAAAAAATACTCTGAATTATAATGTAATTAGTAAATTTAATTAAGAACCACTTTCACCACTTGCTAATGACCATGCACACCATGGCCAACCACCTTCAATAAACTGCTCTACAAGTTCTCCAACGCTGACTGAACATCAAGCTAGAGAAGCTCTTCTTAACTTCGTATCCGAGCATTGTTGTTATGGCAAATCAGCAGCTGAAGAAATGGTTTTTCGAAGTATGGAAAACACTTCAGCTTTTCATGTAAATTCACGAATACAACTAAACATCCTACACTCTTTTGAAACTTATAAATTTTAGTATATGTTGGAAACTTTTGGAGAATCGCGCCATACTTATTGGATGTTTGAGCCATACGTTGGTTGTGTAATAACTTTAACAAGTTTTAGACTGTTTATTAAGTTTTATAATTTGCCCACAGGTCAACCGATAGATTCCCGTTTAAACGGACCAGCCCCTAGTTTATGGGAAATTGAAGTAGCAACTCCCGCTGCATATAAAGAAACTGAAATGAAGGTTGAAGTACCCCACACGGCATCTGTAAAACCATGTCCTGATTGTGCTGGTACCGGTAAACAAAAATGCCCAAGATGTTACGGTTTTGGAACTGTAAGATTACCCTAGATGTTATTTTAAACTTAAGTGTAATGATTAAAACGACTTAATTTTAAGATTAGTACAACTGGACCAAGAGGACAAATTCAAAGGAGGAGGTATTAGAATTATGACATTCGTATTCTTAACCACAAACACTAAGAAAACTACATTTCTGATTGTCATAGCTGCCCAAGGTGTTATGGATCAGGACGAATAACGTGCTCATCATGTTTGGGACAAGGACAGCTTAAATGTTTTATTGTACTTCATCTCTCTTGGTAAATTGTTCAAGTTCAAGGTCGCCGAAATGTTCGAAGGTAAACACATTTGTGTTTGTTAGGAAAAATCATCAAGATGATTCCATCGTAGAGCCCACATCATTACCTGATAATTTAATTCGCACAGTTAGTGGCCAGTTGACATTTGAAGAGGATTTACCTAGAGTATTAAGATACAAAATTTCTACCATAATCATCATCCATAATAATTAACTAAAAAAATTCTTTGCTTTTAGGTAGCACCAATAAACAATTTTCCTGAGCAGTCTATCAATATCGTATCTGCAAATTTAGTTCAACAGCACCATACAAAGTACAGTATGGAAAGAATAATCTGTCAGGTATAACTTATGCAGTAGTTCTCGTTAATTCATCCTGAGCGAGGATTCATAAAAGATGTAGAATTATATTACGCTATACAATAATCTCTCTATCCTTTCAGAGACACAGAGTTCGAATTGTGCCTGTTAGTCAGATATATTACACATGGAAAGAGAAAACTGATTATTTTTTCATTTATGGGTTTGAAAACAAAGTATACGCACCTAACTACCCTCAAAAGTGTTGTTGTGGGTGTTGTATCTTGTAGTTGAGAAAAGTCTACGTGACAACACAGATGTCATGGTGTCATTTATGAATCACAAACCGTTCTGATTGAAAGTGAGTTGTAATTAAAAAATGTTTTCAGGAATAATTTTTAAAATTATCCTAAATTTTGTTTTCTTCAGTGGCTAGTCAAATCCGAATTCAGACATGTCGCTTTTTAATAGCAATTGTTTTTGTAATTAATACTTGGGTTAGTCAAATTGATATATGAACCATTTATATATTCGATTCTAATAAAGCTTAGGTGTATTGTAATCTAGGTCATGTGATGTAATTGTGATGGTTAAAAAAGTCAAGGATTACCTTGAAAATTACTGAAACTTAAATGCAGATCAATGGCGAAACTACTGGGCGTAGAATCCCGCGTTGCGGGCAGCCCACCTATCAGAGCCGGATGAAGGGAAGGCCAAAGAGGCTAAGTAAGGACACCCCGGGTCCCGTGATTGTAAAGAGCCTCGGTATGCATACAAAATTAATTTTACTATAACATAATAAGGCAAAAAAACATTTTTTCTACCAAAAATGGATTTTTTTCTGCCTACAATGTTTTATTTTTGTGTGCAAAAAGGGCCATTTCTAAACTTTTAAAATTTCTATTTTCTTTGTAATTTAATCACTTCTTGTTTTTTGCGATTTTTTGGTTCTCGAATAAATCTATTGTAAAAAATAACAGTTTAAATTTTTGGTGGGAAGCTGAAAATGACAAGTTTCACAACTAAAACAGATTAAAAAGATTATGTAAAACCATGATAATAACAATAATATCTAATAATAATAATAAGCATCACAGACAACATTGCTGAGCAATCAAGGATTTCGAAGCTTTCGAAAAAAATATGTGAAATGTTTATAATTTTCTGTTGTATTAAAATCACAACTTTTTTAAATTTGAAAAACATGTACAATGTGTTTTTGATTGAAAACATTTGGTTTTGTATTATCAAAAATAAAATTGAATTCAAAATACACTATTTGAAAAATTACATTTAATTTATGACCCTTACCTTAGTCAAACCACTCGACTCGAATCATCAATTTGGACATGCTTTTAGTTCTATAACATGATTTTTCTGAATAATCTATTTCATTATTTGTATTGAAAACCGCTCTCTTCCTGGAAGTAAACATCCGCTTTCTTTGTACTTTGTTTTGGTTTTCACTAGTAGGAGTGATGCAACCATTCGTACTGTACCATGAACACCAGGTAAATAAAAAGATATAGGATAAATTGGAGACGTTTAAATTTAAAGGTTGATTATAACAATTTAAAACTGCACTAGCAGAATACTGTACCGTACGGCATAACGACAACACGGTCTGAACTTGTTAACTGCGGTAATCAACTTGTTTTCAAATAATTGTAAACTCGAATCTTTAGGATAAAATTTGACTGCGTTAGCCATTTATTAAATATTACACAAATATATATAAACATTTTATCTGATATTTTAGATTAAAAGCCAACACTGAATAACCCAGTTAATTCAAAAATTAATTGTAATTTATATTATTTTTAATTATTACTTATCAGTTTATAAAAATAATGCCATTGTGTTTATCTAATGTGACAACGAGAATGGATCAAGTTTTGTTTGTATTTGATAATTTTTATCACAACAAAAGCAGTTGTTTGATAAGAAATTTCGTAGTAGTGTGACTAGAATACTCCCCCTAAGCTATTTTGAGTGTAAACGATGGCGCACACAGCGTAAGTACACATTTTTGAAAACTGAGATTATTTAAAACATAGCAGACTGAGTAATTAAATGGTCAAATGGTAAATTTAAGTAACATGAATAACATTTAACATTTTTAATTTGTTCATATTGGAGTTACAAAGGGTGAACATTAAAATTCAACATCGTGTCAACCAAAAGACCCCTAATATTTAATAATTGGTAATTTTTCAGTGCAATCTATCAATATATGCAAAATAATTATCAACATACTAATTTGATTCGGTAAAATATTTTCCACATGTTCCATGTGTCTATTTTTTTTTAACTATTGTGTTATTTACATGAAAAATTTACATATTTCACTTTCTATTTTTATTAAGAAATCCACCACCGATGAATGTTACTTTAACTCATCCCTCGGAGTACATGGCTACAGGTAAATTAATTAAATTTCAATGAAAACAATATTTAATAAGACATTATTAATCATATGATAAATATATCTAGACGCTGCTGGTGATGGTGTTTCCGGTGAGAGTGAAGAACCTGTTGATCCTCTCGCATCAGCGCCACCTCTTGAGCTAATGGACAAAGTTCATGGTTACGAAGACGTTTCATTCTATGTTGGTAAATTTAACAAAAATTAATATTAAAATAAATACTGTAAATTGTATTGTAATTAGTAAATCAAATTTAGCACCGCTTTCACCACCTGCTAGTGACCATGCATACCATGGTCAACCACCTTCAAGGAGCAGTTTTACAAGTTATCCAGCACTGACCGAAGATCAAGCTAGAGAAGCTCTTCTCAATTTTGTCTCCGAGCATTGTTGTTATGGCAAATCAGCAGCTGAAGAAATGGTTTTTCGAAGTATTGAAAACACTTCAGCTTTTCACGTAATAACTATTTTCCACCAGCTACGTATACTCTTTTGACACGTACAAATTTCAGTATACATTGGAAACTTTTGGGGAATCGCGCCAAACCTGTTGGATGTGTGAGCCATATATTGGTAGTATGATCATTTCAACGTATTTTAATTTGTTTATTACATACTGTAATTTACTCGTAGGTCAACCCATAGATTCATGCATGAACGGACCAGCCCCTGCTGCATGGGACATTGGAGTAGCAACTCCCGCTGCGTATAAAGAAACTAAAATGAAGACTGAGGTGCCTCACACGGCATCTGTAAAATCGTGCCATGATTGTGCTGCTATCGGTAGACGACGATGCCCGACGTGTCTAGGTGATGGACAGGTGAGATTATAAAATATTCAAGTTGAAACGTTTGTGTGACGACATAGCTGATTTAATTGAAAGGTAAATTGCACGTCTTGCGGTGGATCAGGATGCCAACATAATAATGAAGCTTGTTCGTTTTGTCAAGGTCAAAAAAGAAGGAGGTAGTAATAATGGAGCATTGGTAGTCTAAGAAGCTGACATTTTTCATTTCTGATTGTGTATGTAGGTGCTTAAAGTGTCACGGGCATGGACAGATAAACTGCAAATCGTGTAGTGGAAAGGGACAGCTTAAATGTTATATTCAACTCAATCTCTATTGGTAAATTAAAATTGTTCGATTTCAAGGTCACGTAAATATTCGAATATAAATATTTTTGGGTTTGTTAGGAAAAATCATGTAGATGATTACATCGTAGAGCGCACGTCTTTACCGGATGATTTAGTTCGCACAGTTAGTGGGCAGTTGGCTTTTGAAGAGGATTTACCTAAAGTATTAAAATACAAAATTTTTTGTACGGGAATGATTAAAAAATTCTTTGGTGTTTAGGTTTGGCCGATAAATCATTTTCCCGATCAGGCTGTTAACATCGCGTCTTCAAAATTAGTTCAACAGCACAATACAAATTATACTATGGAAAGAATAATCCGTCAGGTAATTTTTTATTTTAAGCCAATAACAGAAGCGTATAAATACCTTGAACGAAAAATAATTGTGACCAAGCGCTTCCTTGCTGACAACTGGCGACAAACTCTTTTATTGATAATGAGCGCCGTTGTGTAATGGATATGTCGAGGGATATGTGGACCAAATAGCAATGGCGTATGGGCTTGAGGGTTAGACCATGAACTAAGGTTAGACGCCCGGTTAGACGTTTTCGTTTCCAAGGAATTTATTTGCTTCTGCTCTAGGTAAGATGTAGAATTTTATAAAACATTTTGAGAGAGTAAATTAAGATAAGCAACGGCAACCAAGTAGCTGTTGATTCTGCCTAGAATACATTTACTTCTATATTCGTTTTTGAATGAAAGATGTAAAATAGTCACTCTCTATCTCTCTCTCTCTCTCTTTCAGAGACACAGAGTTCGAATTGTACCCGTTACTCAAGTATATTATACGTGGAAAGAAAGTACGGATTATTTTTTCGTATACGGTTTCGAAAACAAAGTATACGCACCTAATTATCCACAAAAGTGTTGTTGTGGATGTAGTATCTTGTAGTAGAAATAATTCTAACTTGACAAATTTCTTTTAAAAAAATTTATTTTACTGCCATTGAAATAAATCAGTGTCTAATAATGCATTTACTATTTGTTGAAAAATTTATGGGTTCGGTAATAGCGGGTAGTAGGAATTATGTTAAATGGAAATGAACTGTACAATTTTTCTTTTGTTTTCGTTGCCAATATTATGTAAATACAGTATAATTTTAACTTTTATTCTAATGACAAGTCTTATAAAGTTGTGGTGAAATTTCTTAGATTTTATTATACATGTGCATAAGGTGCATTCATAAAGTATTTTACACTAAACATTATTTTAAACAACACATTTAAACTGATTTGGAAACTGCTCGTCTCGAAAAGTGGCAGCCGATTTAGTCTGTTTTCAGTCGCAATGGGCATGCGCACAAACAACAAAACACAAAACATTTTTAACACTAATATGAATGCAGCTATTGCAAATGGAAAATGGAACATTTTATTGTCTTCTTGAACGACCAAATCCACTACTAAGTCGAACCCGAAACCAATTATAACTTTCCATAATGCAAATGTATAAAGACAGTAATGACATACCCAAAGTCAATCCCACAATGCTGCCTACATCACCTAATAATTGTGAAATTGGATATTTTTGTTTCTCTGTTATAGTTTCTATGAAATTATCAGCTATTCCAAATCGTAAGAATGTATAAAACTTGACAGGAATTGCGATTTCATGCACGCTCGTTTGGTAAAATGTTTTAGTGCAAGGTTGTTTACATTTACAGTCTTTTTGATTCGCGTTATATTTCGTTAAGTACATTAAATGGGCGCTAGTAACATCTTCTGTCCTGTTACACAGAGGTAAATTAGTTGTTAGCATATATGGCAATCTGAAACAATTGAATATACAACTTTGTGAACCAACTTTGCCAGGTCCCAGGGACGGATTGACCTTACAGGCGATCGGCCATTCTCCGAAGGATCGACTGCCCATTTTTTAAAATATTTTTTAAATGCTTGGGTCTACTGGATTACGACAATAGAAAATGATGTGAGAAAGATTCCGAATCTATCTTATATTTTGGGGATTTAGGGGGAGTCGGAGGGGATTTGGCAAGATTTGGGAAGATTCAGGATCAATTTGTAAAAAAACTAACATCATTTTCACTCGAGGGGGTAGCCAATCGCGAACATCGCGTACGAAATTTTGAAATCCTGTGGATTTTTCAGGATTTCAGGCGGATTTCTTAAAAAAATTTGATCGAATTATGGATTTCCAGGATTTTTAAGATTTTTAGGATTTCAGGAATTTCTTGGATTTCAGATATTTGCAAAAGATTTTAAGCATTTTAAGATTTTTGGCGGATTTTTTTTTGGTTTTTGTTTGATTTTGTTACAATTTTTGCAACAATTTAGAAGATTACATGGATTTCTAGAACTACTAGGATTTTATGGATTTTGAAATCCAAAATCTTAGTCTGTACGATATTTCCGGCATTAGCTACCACCTCGTTTTCGTAGCTCTTGGTTCTCACTGGCATTTTCACCTACGAAATCTTGCGAGATCTCGCGAGATCTAAAAAAATCTCGCGAGATTATATAGCCAAATTTTTGGATTCAGGATTTCATTATTATAAAGATTTGGGAGGGATTCAGACGGATTCAGAAAGATTCAAAACGCCCTTGTGTAAGATTCAAGCATTTGTCGTAACCTTTGCTACATGCCCGGGTCAGTATTGCTCTTTAATCAATCCCCCTCTGTGAGATCCCAAGCAGATTTTATCGGAACATTTTTTTTTACCTGCATGTAAGCGTTTGAAATAAATTCTTTTGCTTGCAATCACGTGAACATTTTAAATAATCACCAGTGTTTTTTTCACACGGCTTACGCTTTGCATTTCTTTGTGTAGTCTGTTATAAATTTATAAAAAGTTTATAAATTAAGGATGTGTTTTCTTTTTTGTTTTGTTTGATGCAGATGTTTATTACCTTAATTACTCGCATCGTTACGACGTTTGACGATCCATAGATTCCAGATAATGGTGACAAAATATCAACGTCTTCTTCTGGTGGATTTATAAAATACTAAAAATAATTTTTAATTTAAAACTATGTAAGTAAACTAATTTTGTGGCACAGAAAAACTCGTTTTAACAAGAGTTAAGTTTTTTGTTTTGGTTAATGTTCTTTACATTAAAAACACTTACACAAAAACATCTGATTTTTTTATTTTTCTAATTGATTCTTTACTTAGCTTTTAGTGTTTTATTTCAATTTCTTGTCATTATCGATAAGATCGACAATGTTTTAATTTAAAAAATCAGGTCGTTTTGTGCACATCGTTTTGTCGTACCCACAGTTCCTGCTCACAACTTTCTGAAGGAAAAAAATATTCCAATGAAATTAAAAAGTAAACTGTTAAATCCTTTGTATTATCTAAAAAATATTATAAAAATCGGAATGATTACGCAATGTGTCCACACAAATTTTCACAAGTACAGTGATGAAAAAATGCCGTCAATCAAGACGAAAAAATTTTTAATGCTAATCTAATCAGATGCTAATTTGAGTTTTATTCTTGTCTGCTAGTGTGAAAACAAGTGTAAATTTTTAGTTTTGTATGTAGTTAAATTACCTGCATGCACTTGTGAACAATTACCAAACGGAAGTGGAACAAGCTTTTTTGTCACGTTTAGCATTGTCGAATATCCATTCAAATGCTATAAATTTAAAACAATGAGAACTTTGTCGAATACATTTTGCTCGAGCCACTTACCACAGTCATGTCGCCTTTAAGATTAATACTGTCGTGGACGTTAAGTGAATCCCATAAATTTTTCAATGACAATTCGTTATTAACCAATTTCCAGGGCGATATGTTACCGCATGTTCCGTTTGTCTGTTCCAGCAAACGCAATCGGCCATTGTCAATCTCCTCATTTTGCTTTTCACCACAGATTGTGACAGAAGGAAATTCGGTATAGTATCGCTGTACTATGGTGACGGCTTTTATTACTGGTTCATTATTGTAGTAGTTTAAACGATTTTTCAAGTAGTAAAAAGTGAATCCCGTACTAATTGCAACCAGTATTAGCTTTAACTTTAATAAGATTCCATTTGTTTTAATTTGCTCATTTTGTGCACTCACGATCTTCTTGCATATATCATAAAAGCGATGAATCTTGTAGACGTGTCTTTTTCTTCGAATATTTTGTAAAATGTGCAGTAAATACCAAATGGTTTCAGCCAATGATATTAGTGACAGACCGAGAAAGAGACCCAAATTGCCTCCTAAATCGGACAGTAAAGCAATAACGTCGTATGTGTACCTTTCTTTATACACGTTCATTTTCTCATTAGTTATTTCTAAGGATATTGTTGTCACTTTTTCATCAACAATTGTAGCTGAATCGATATTTGGTGTAAAACTTAGTTGTTGACATTGACGCCTACAGGAACAATCAATAATGGCGTCCGTCGAAATGACTATTTCTAGCGCCTTACCATACAGTTCATGCGTGGCATTTGAACATTCGCATAGAGGTAGATTTACCATTGTCTTCGTAATAAAAGGGAGTCTTGGAAAGAATATTAAGCATATTATATTATGGTTGTATTAGCGGCGTAGCAAGGGTATACGGCAATCTGGGCTTAGAAACACCTAAGACACTTGAAACACAACTTTTTGAATGCAGTTAGTCTTTACCTGCAGGTTAATTTGTTTCTCAATTTTTTTGTTAAGCAGCTGAGGTAGCAATCGTCGTATTCTCTTTTGCTGGAGCACGAGTTTTTTGATGAGTTAAGAAATATGTACTGAACATGCAAATAAAAATAAAACTGGTGGCATATTTTATTTAAAATAAGTTAGTTCTTTGTTTTAAATTTTACTTTGTCATAACTGAGATTGATTTTTGCTGTTGTACCGGGAAATTTTGATGTTGAAAAAAATTTTTTCCCAAATTCGTTGTATGACAATCCGATCTAAGAAAAAGGAAAGGAAAAAATGATAAATCGCATATTTCTAACGAACCGAAGCGAGTTAAAATTACATAGTACATAGCTGTAGGACATATATAGTCGTATATTTTTTTAAACTTCACAGTCAGCGATTTTCCAACAAACGATTTACTTGAATTCTTGCCTGATTAAAATACATGCGTTAATTGGGCCAATGTCGGGGACCGAGTTCACGCACATAATCAAAATAGATAATTGTTTTAAAAATATTTATAAACTATAATTTATAAACATAATCTGTATACCAAATTTAAATGCTGAACACATTCCATATACATCATCTCTTTTTGTTTGAACGACACTTTCTTTCGAATATCCCTGTGCAAAATAATGTTTACAATTCTATATTTATAAAAGTTGCTTATTACATTTAAAAAAATTATTATATACTTTTATTTTTAAGCTAACAATTTCTTTGGTGATGTTGGTAGCCTTCCACAATTCTTCCATGTCGTAGGTTCGGTTTCTCATTAGAGTTTTCATCATGTTTACGCAAGAAAAGCTCGAGTCACCGAATGCATCTTTTTCAGTATTGAATTTTACAAACGTCCTGTTCCAAAGTTTAGCCATTTCTTTTGTGTTGCTACCACAGACCAACAAGTCTGGCAATTTAACATCGTCGGATGTACTAGTAACGTCGACAGCCATGGGATGACTTAAGTAATGCATCATTCTATCATGTGTCTGATAAGTGAGCATGCATGTGCAAAATAAGAACAAAAGTAGCCAAAAGGCGTGATACTTGCTTGAAGGCTTGTTACTGTTCACAACATTATCCAAACCAGTTAGATCGCAACTCGGTTTATTTGCATCATCTTTGATGAATTTGTAAATTGTGAGACGTAGTTTTCTTTTTTGCTGAAAACTGATAGCAATATTTGCAGACATGCTGTACTGCTAACTAGAACAGACTGACGAACAATTATTAAATTTTTCGCTTATCAATCAAGTTTGTGTTGTTTACTCGCCTGAAATAATTATTATGCTGTGTGCTGTTATGTGAGTACGACGCTGTGCAAAGAGCTAAATGCAGTCAAAACAAACAAGATTTTTAAAAAAAAGTAAGCGCTTAATAACTGCTCATGCTACGTGTTTATTTAGTGCCTAAATATTAGTTGTTTACTATGAACAAACAAAGACAAAACAAACAGACGAAACCTGTGTACGGTAATTACAGACTATATGTGGGAGGGCTCAATCGTTTTTTTTTTGTTTTGGAATTGTCGATGACCGCAAAAAAAATACTCGTGAAAATGCAAAGTAAGTTTGATAAATGAAAAAGTAAGTTTAATAAATGAAAAAGTAAGTTTAATAAATGAAAAAGTAAGTTTACTCGATTTTGTTTATTTTGCAATTATTGTAAATACATTATTGGAACAACAAACTTGTGTGAAGTTAAGTGCTGAAATAATGAAATTGGTTGAAATTTTATTGTAATTGAAAATTGAAAGTTTGAAAAATATCTCATTGCTTGTTTGAACCATCAATAACACGTCGAAACCAATTATAACTTTTTAACAAGTAATCATATAAAGAGAGTAATGACATTCCCAACGTTAATCCTACAATGCTACCTATATCACTTAAAAATTGCGCTAAAGGGTATTTTTGTTTTTCTATGAAATTCTGTATGAAAGTATCAGATAATTCAAGTTGTACAAATGTGAAAAAGTCAACAGGCACTTTACTTCCATGCATTGTAGATTCGTAAAATGTTTTTTCACAAGGTTGTTTACATTTGCATGCTTTTTGATTCGAGTTATAATTCTTTAAGTACGTTACATGGGAGCTCATAACGTCTTCTACTGTGTTGCAAAGTGGCAAATTAAGAGATGACATGTATGGCAGTCTGAAATAAGCAAAAGTTTAATGTGAAGTTGGTTATAATCGAAATTGTTAAATATTTATAGAAATTTTTTTTTTTTAATTTGTGCTTTTATAGCCGATTTTGTTAATTTTTTAAAAACTGTACCTGCAATTTATCGTGTGAAATAAATTTTTCTGGATGCAAGCATTTTTACACTTCAGGTAAACACTTTTGTCTTTTTCACAGGGATTGCGCTTTCCATTTCTTTGTATAGTCTATAATTTCATAAAATTAAGCCAGTTTATAGGCATATACATAATATTTACCTTAAATATTCGTAGCTTTACTACATTTGTAGCTCCATAAAGTACAGACAGTGGTGCCAAAATATTAATTTCTTCTTCTGGGTGATTGAGAAAATACTGAAAGTTATTTCAATTAAAAATTTTTTTTAGTAAAAGTATGCAATCTTATTGCACGCAAGTGGTTTATTCTATTCATACCCATAGGTCCTGGTAACATACTTCAGAGGGAAACAGATATTCCAATGAAACTAAAAAGGGAACTGCCAACTCGTTTGTTTTTTCTACAAAAAAAAAAAATACAGAAGCAACAAACATGTCATTAAAAACAAGCATCAGCCAGAGCTTTGCTTTACTGTTTAGTTTTATTACCTGCGTGCATTTGTGAGCAATTTCCAAAAGGAAGTGGAATAAGCGTTTTTGTTATGTTTAGCATTGCTGGATAACCATTCAAGTGCTACAAATATATATAATTTATTATAAAGATTACTTTCACGTATTAGCCGAATACCTTAGCCATATCCTCCTTAACATTCATTGTTTCATGTACATTAAGTGTATCCCATATATCCTCCAATGATAAATCGCTACTAAAAAATTGCCATGGCGCCATTTTATTGCACTTTAGGTTTGTCTGATTAAGCAAATTTGATCTAGCTTCCTCCACGGCTTCATTTTTATGTTCACCACAGATTGTGATAGAAGGGTATTCGGTATTTCGTCTTTGAACTACGGTAACGATTTTTGTTACCGGTTCTTCGAGGTAGTAGTTTAAACGGTTTCTCAAGTAGTATACAGTAAATCCTATACTAATTATAATCAATATTATCTTAAGCTTTAGCAAAATACTGTTTGTTTTAATTTTCTTCTCTCTTTCAATTATTTTCTTCACGCATTTTTCATAAAGACTTTTTGTCTTATTTAAGTGTCTTTTTCTTCGAATATTTTGTAAAATGTGAAATGAATACCATATGGCTTCTGTTAATGAGATTAGTGATAGACCGAGAAACAGACCTAAGTTGCCTCCTAGATCTGATAGCAAAGCAATCACATCGTATGTGTATCGTTCTTCAAATACGTTAATTTTCCCATTAGTTATCTCTAAAGTTATTGCTGTCGTTTTCTCGTCATCCGCTGTGCCTGAATCGATGTACGGTATAAAGGTCAGCTGTTGACAGGGGCGGCGACATGAGCAAGTAGTAATAGGGTATGTGGTTTCAATTAATCTCGTCACAGTACCGTATTGTGCACCTGTTGCATTTGAACATTCACACAGGGGTAGGTTTGTGTTCAAATTCGTAATAAAAGGATACCTTTAAAAAAAAAACACAAAAATAAATGGAAACAGTATTTTAAAAAATGATTCCAGCTTAAGATTTTGTTTTAGTGTGGTTTTGATTTGTCTTGATCAGTTTAAATTACTTTACGAATGCGCTTACAGAATCGCGGAGTTTACCTGCAAGTGATGCTGCTTTGTAGTCTCTTTGACAAGCAGCTGCGGTAGCAATCTCTGTATTCCTTGTCACTGGAGCATGGATTTTTAGACGAATTAAGAAATACGTACTGCAATTAAAAAATGTAAAAAAAAAAAAAAAATGTTATTTACAAATTACAATGTATTTCTAAATTTTTTGATGAATTTTCATGGAAGAGGTTATTGCAACATTTTACAGTATACACAGTAACCTTTTCACCTGCTCTATCAAAAAGCAACTTTTTGTTCGTATATTACTTTATTATATCTGAAGTTTATTGTTTCCGTTGAACCACTGAATTCTGCTGTTCTGTAGTAGTTTTTCCCAAAATCATTTAGTGACAGCACAATCTAAGCGAAATGGAAAATTATATGTGAATTATCTTTTTTAATAAAATGTATTATTACATTGTACATAGCTGTAGGGCATACGTAATCATAATATTTTTTGAAAGTTACTGTCAAAAATTTGCCAACAAATGATTCACTAGAATTTTTGCCTAATCATAATAAAAAGATTTTCTTTTATATGTTAAATAATAACCACGATACTTGTATATTTACGAAATTGAAATGCTGAGCACATTCCATATGCATCATCAATTTCTTTTCGGATAAAGGCTTTCTCTGAATATCCCTGAGAGAAATAAGGTTTATACGAGTATTAGTTAACAAAAAGTTCTTTTGACCATTTTTTTTTACTTTTATTTTAACGCTAACAACTTCTTTGGACATATTGGTAGCCTTCCAAAGTTCATCCATGTCGTAGGTCGAGTTTGCCATCATAGTTTTGACCATGTTTACGCATTCGTAGCGGGTGTCATCGAATGGATCCATTTCTGTATTGAGTTTAACGTAAGTCTTGTTCCAAAGTCTGGCCATTTCTTTTGTATTGCCACTGCAGAACATTAAATGAGGCAAAACGACATCTTCCGATTTAGCCATTACATCAACAGCCATAGGACGACTTAAATAATGCATTAGTCTATCGTGCGTCTGATACATGACCATGCAGATGCAAAATGAGAACAAAAGTTGCCAAAAGATCTGATTCTTGCTCGAACGGTTTTTACTATTCATAAAATCATCCAAGCCAGTTAAATTGCATTGAGGTTTCTTTGCATCAGCTTTCATTAATTGGTGAATCGTCAGGCGTAGTTTTCTTCTTCTTCGAAAAGTGATGGCATTGTGTAGAGCAGGAGGCATGATCTATTGCTGCAAGTCTTAACTCGTAGATAGTTTTTCAAATTTTTGCTTTAAACTTTGTTTATAGTCAATTCTGGTTGTTTGTATTGTCTATCAAACCCGCTATGTATCGTTATGTACATACGAATAACAAATATCAGTTTAAGATAAACAAGGTTTGAAAAAAGTGCATGCAAGTAAGTATCTTGTTTGTGTTTTTTTTTTTTACGTGGTAAATATTAGTGCAGTGGACACTGTGTTTACGGATAGCTAGGTTGTTTTTGTCCTGTAGGCATGTGAAATCGATTTTAAAAAATTATCTGTGTTATTTTATGCAAAAAATATTGCTTTTAACACCAAATGCTTGTTTGTGTACAGAAATTTTACACGCTTTTATAATCGATAATAATGCTTAACTACGCAGCTTGCAAGAATTTTAAATTTTTTGATTTTTAAAAAGCTTATGATTTTTGCAAAAATTGAGAAAACTAAGACAAATTTTGCCTTGTTTTATATAAAGCTTAATATTTTAATTACGGTAGTTTATGTAAAAACAAGACAAATTTTGTATGATTAAATCATTACTGTTTTTTATTACTTTAAAATATTTACTGACATCTGCTGATTTTTCGAGCTTTTTCCACTGTGTACTTACATATTAAACCTTAACTTCTAATTTGCAGTTGTGCAAAATAATTCTGTTGAATTATTTAAAACTTTATTGAAATTGGTACACAACCCTACAAAAAAAGTTTTTTGATTTGAGTCATAATTCTTCATAATCACATAATGCTTTCTATAGTGTTTCAAGGAGATAAAGTTATCTGTTGGCATATATGGTAATAGAAACCAACAATAGTTTATTTGGACTAAATGTACGCGCGACATTATCAATTGTTTGTCGTTGGAGTCGGCTGCAACAATGATTGCAGTTTACTGTTATTTCCCAATATTATTTCAATCATAGCTCAATTATATTTCGATTGTTACTTTGCCTGTTAATTTGATTGCATTTATAATAATCTTTTTGTATTGTATCTAGTTGTCAGGAAATTGAATCCTTGACAACCAGTGAATAAAAGTTCAGTCTTGACTCAAATCTTGGAGTTGTAACACATACTTTATTATGGGTTAAACCAAATTGGAACATTAGAATTTACACAATTTACACAAATCAATCTGGAATTTTGCAATGCTGCAACTTTACTTACTTTTTATGGTCAACCAGACATTAAACTATAACAGAGTTTAACTTTTGATAAAAAAGTGTAGTTTTAATATTTAGTTGTTATAATCTTTAGACAATATTTTATTGTGTTGGCCGCATGAAAACCCAATCAACTCAAGGTGGGGTACTCACTGATTGTTGAGGTTGTGTGAGCATTTTGGAATGTTTGGCTTGGCAATACAAATACAGTAATTAAGTGTGGTCACACCCAGTCACACTAATTTCAAATCCCACTAATTAGCTGTCTCGCACCATAGTCTATAAATGTAATTAGTTGTGGCATGTCAGATCGTGGTTGGTTCTTGTTTTTTTTCTGATTGAATCTCATTTTGATCAAATTGGAAGTGAGTAAAGAGGCAATCAACATTTTCGACCTTTGAGTGAACCCATCTTTAGTCAAAATTGTATTGGTCAGAACAACCGCAGAGTGCGCTGTATACATTTATTGCGCTCACAGCCCCCATCTCCTTCGGTAGTATAAACACAGAGCAAATTCATGAATGGGAAAATAATAATCAAAAGAAATTTACAAATTTTAATTATTTGTGAAAAAGTGACACAAATTATTTTTTTTTAAACTACTTTGTGGAGAAACACAAAAACACTGAATGTTTTCCAAAATAAATCAAGAGGGCTGGACTGGGAACTAATTTCGTAGCAGGAAATTTCCGGTATCTCGACGGGCCAGCCCGTTTCTGCAAGGGCCACCTGATATCCTGTCGGGCCATTCCAGCACGGGCTACCGGGAAATTCTCGGTAGCCCGCTGGGCCAGTCCATCCCTGTAAATCAATAAGAAAAATGATAAAATAAACATGAGATCAAGTGACTTTGTGACGGTGTCGATTATGGTGATGCTTTATAACTAAAGCATCATGGAATTAACTAAATGGAGATGGCTTGTGAACTTGTAGAGGTATAAATAACATTACACTAGTTTCTCAAGACGTGACATTTATTGTATCAGTCATAATTGTAGTGGTACAATTATGCTGTAGTATGTGATTCAAATCTATAATAATTATACATTGACTAAACCTACAACTGATTACTATTAAATACTATTTAGAAAGCTAACACTTACAGTTACAGTGACTTCGTTTCTAAACATTGAGGTAATTAATGGGAAGGGGTCTCAAAACCATTTTGCTGTTGTTTACAACTTGATGTGGCCTTGAGGTCCTGGGGATGCCTTGGTGTGGTTCTATTGTTGGGTTGTATTCGAGAGGTACGGCTGGCTTTGCTGCATCGTCACAAATAGCTGGTTTACATGTTCATACAATAACTAGTAATAGTTATTCCAGATACACGTGTTGTCTGATGTAATGATTATATAATGAGAATATGCTGATTCTACATATTAACCTTATTTTTATGTGGCAGTGAATACTTTATAACTAAGGTATTCACTGTTTCCTTTTTATTCGTTGCTAGAGGGGAATACATGGGTTTCAGTGTATTAGCCTCTGTTGTTGTGTGTGTGAATATATTATAACTAATATATTCACAATGTTGCTTTGCTGTATCTAGCTGAGGACGTGACTAAGAATAACTATGTCTAGCTATTCAGAATCGGTCTGCTTGGTTGTCGGGTTGACGGGAAAATACTCTGGTTACAGCATATTTACCCTAACGCCAGTGGAAGGGGATAAAATATATTACATATATTTATGGCTTAATTTTCAGAATTCGTTATAAAAAGGGCTTGTGGGTGGAGGGTCGTTATCCACGGTAGACCTAGGTTTGGGGGGTACATTGATATAACTATCCATCATTCCCTTATTTAGTCTTTTGACATTGTGGCTTTAGCAGTATTTGTCTCGTCAGAGGCAGTTTTCTGCTTAGTTGCCAGAAGTTCGTTTAATTGCTTTGTGACATCATCCATTGACGTCGCAATTAAAGTGGCGACTGAGGTGGCTATGTTTTTTTAAAACTCGGTTTGCATATCATCTAATCTTTTGTTTAACGTTTTCAACGTTACCCAAGTCGATTTTGATTTCTTTGCAGCCGAGCCCCCTTGGGCCGCGTTATTATTCGATCGTTTGTTAGAATAATCCCAACTACAATCTTTACAATTTTTTAGCTTGGGGCAATCTCGTTTGAAATGTCCCTCCTCTCCACAGGAAAAGCATTTTCTCGTTTTCTTTTCAAGGTGTTTGCCCACAAAGTTATTTAGCTGTCGTACAAAACAAGTTTTTTCTTCCTCGTTAGAAGGAGCAGAACTGTTAGTATCGGTGTCACTTTGTCCCTGTCCGACCTGAACAGCTCGAACAGAAGATTTAGTGCTCTTATGATCTTTGATGCCTTTGCTAGTTGAGGGAATAGCGCTGGTATCAGCTCTATTATCTACAACTAATTTGGACATCTGTTGGGCTCTCGTTTCGAAATACTGTTTATGGTCTCCGACGTAAGTTTTGGTTCCATAAAGTTCTCGATTGACTAGACATTGATAACTGGTGGCTGTTACATTTTTGAAAAAAGGTACAGTAGCCTCCAAGGAATTGTAATGTGACTGTTGTTCTCTCGCTTCTTCGAAACGGAGGACAAATTCGCATATCGGTTCATTGTTCCGTTGTCAAACATTGTCTAGTTTTAATGCTCTGGTTAGTAGTGACAAGTCAAATCATTTTAGGAACAGGAATTCAAACGAATCCCAATCCCTAAATCGGTGTTCTTGCGTGTAGTACCATCGCTGGGCTGTGCCTAACAAATAACCGGGTACAAAACGGTGTACCATGTCATTAAGTGGGATATCTTTAGCCTTGGCGACGGCTTTGATTACTTCTAGAAAGTGAGAGACATCTTTCTGCTTCCCCCGGAAACTGGGGATGTCTAACCCTTTGAAAGAGAACTTCTTAGTTGGCACTGGGGTCGAGGATCTTTGCATGCTTTCAAAGTGTTTGAAGATGCCCTTCAAGTCATCCATGGAGAATTTGGCTTGTGAGCTCTCTGATCTCGGTGTCGACTGACTTTCGGTATCGGGAGCTGGTGGCTGGTGATTATCTTGCATTGCCCGGGGTGGAGGTGATGCATTAGCGCCATCTTTAGCCTGGTTACTGCCTGTAGTTGGTGCAAAAGTGGAGGGTTTAGTTCCCTCAGGGTCTCGTCGTCGAGTGTCCACGCGGCGGAGTGTTTTAAGAGTGGGAGACGGATTGGCAGATGGGGGGTTGCTACCACCACCTATTGTCGAGTTTAGAGGGCCGGGGTTTGGAGTTTCCTCTTCTCCAGCGTTAACTGAGTCGAATAAATTCGGCATTATACTACAACTGAACTAAAAATGGCTGCTAATGGTTATCACACTGATGGAATTTCAAGGTTACCTTATCTAAACTTTCTATCTAACTTTTTTTTTTTTTTTTTTTTTTGTGAGTAAATTCGTTGGCACATTCCTACACTTTCAAGCACTTGTTGTAAAGTTATAATAAATAATTATTAAACACTTAAAGTGTGGTCACAACACTTTTTTAAGATAATACAAATGTTGTTACTTTTCCCTAAATGTTAAAATATCTTTCGAGTTCACACAAAATTATTGACAATAATTAATTCATCGAAGGCAAATAAAGAACAAATATTGTGTTAATTAATAATTGCGTTGGTGGAATTTGTTATTTGGTCACACGTATCTGCTGCCAATGCCAGTAGGAGTGGACAGGCCCAAAACATAACAGATTTTTTGTTATTCTTACCTCCCCCTTTCCACATTACAAATTATTAATATAAGTTGTAAAACTGATCTAAATAATCAAATTAGTAAAAACTTTGTTTCCATCTATTTTAAATTTAAATAAAATATAATACACATAACAAATAAAAAAATTTTGATTGAAAAATGTGAAGTTATCAAGAGTAACTCAGGATGTGCAAATTTCTTTTTGTATACAAAAATACAACTCGTTATCGCATCATCAACACATTTCGGTTGCTGAGGCAGGGTTGCAACTTTTACACGTAAGAAGTTTAAATTTTTCGATTTTTAAAAAGCTTATAAATTTTGCAAAAATTGAGAAACTAAGGCAAAATTAACTTTGTTTTATAAAAAGCACAAATTCAAAACTTTTTAATAAATTTGCAACAATTACTTGCGCTGCAAAAGCAAAATAATTTTGAAAGGAGAATAAAATCGCTTCAAATATTAATTTGAAAAATTTCATCACAGTAGTACCGCCATCTATTGCTGAATAAATATAGCTATTGGGCTAGCACCAACCATTTTGTCGAGCGAACCGGGAGTTAGATGTGAACTTTTTATCTTTCGTCAGTTATGGCTTCACACAAGGTTGTGGAAGAGTTAGAATTACAAGCAAAAGCTAAATCAGCTAAGCATGTAGCAAATTTATTGCAAAGAAGTCATCAGTTAGAAAGAGTTGAGCAATACAAGCGAAGTTCTTTAAGGGAAAAGGTACGAGGTGGGCGGTAACTAATGAGCTGGCCCGGTATTAATTATTTGTTTTTGCTTTAAATACTGAAAATAAACTTTCTTTTTCAGGCTTCAGTTGAAGCATTACTTAAAACAACGGTACAATCCCAGTTGGACGGTGTAAAAAGCGGATTGAATTTATTACAAACGGCGTTGATAGATGTCAAGGACATTAAAATGAAGTACAAAATGAATGAAAATGACATTTCATTATTTTAATTTCGACACATTTTATTTTCACTTTAGTTTGACTGAGATCGATGAAGGTTTGAAAACTGTATCAAAGTTGCGCGAACAGTTGGAAGACGTGAGGGAAGAACACTTAAATTATTTCCAGGTAAACATAATTCTTCCCGATCGAATGCGGCAAATTTTAATGTTTATATTTACGATTTAGAATGCAGTTGCCATGGAGCATTTAAAAAACATTTTTACAGTCCCAGAAAGTGTTAAGAAAACTCACGTTTGGATCAACGAAGGCAAATATTTACAAGCTCATTATTGGTAATAATTTTTATTGATAGTGAAGTAAAATTAGTAATATTTTTATTTTATTTTTTTTATTACAGTTTAGCGGAATTAGAAAATTCACGGAATGATTTATTGTTTCAAATGTACAAACTTCCAGATCAAAACAAAAGTGATCAAATTGTTAGTCGAATATTTTTTCTTTTTAGAAAATAGGCAGATAATTTTATTGCTGTAATTGCAGAAACTGAAAGTGTATTTTTCTGGTGTCGATGAATTATACCAATCGCTGAGCGAGCATTTATGGTCGATTTTGAAACGAGTGCTGCAAACTGTGCGCAGTGACCCGAAACTTATCGTAACAGCGATGCGCATTATCGAGAGAGAAGAGAAAAGCGATCAACTTTCCTTAGAGCTAGAAAAACAAACCGGATTTCTTCCTCCAGGAAGAACGAGGGAATGGAGAAAGAAGGCTTTTGTAATTATGGAACAGACAATCCAAGACAGGTAAATGAACAGCAACTGGTGCGGTTTCTTAATAGACTAAAGAATTTTTTTATTTTTTTTTAGACTTGAAAAAAATCAGTACGGAGAACGTGATGAAAATACGATGTGGTTAGTAAGACATTTGGAAATTACACGGCTGGTGATTTTAGAAGATCTTCGCGTGGTCAAAGTATATCGGGCTATTTTTATTCAGTGACTGTAATTTGTTGTCTATAATTGTTCATTTTATTTTGTTTAGACGTTGTGTGTGCAGTGCTTTCCACCTCGTTACGAAATTGTCAATAAATTTGTGAAAATGTATCACAACTGTTTATCTAAACACGTAAGGTTCAAAGTATCTGATTTAAAATTAAATTATTCGTTTTTTGAATTAGTTATTAGATATTATTGCTTGTGGGCTTGAAAATGATGAGTACATTAGCATTCTTATGTGGCTGAAAACTTACGAGTGAGTTATCTGAATATTTTTAAATCAAATTATTAAGTTGTTTACGAATTTAGAAGTCCCGAATTGTTGAAACATCCCGATATCAATGTAAATATTAAAGATGTCGGCCCATTGTTGGACGATAGAACTGTAGGAAGCTTAAAAGCTAAGTAATAACTATTTGTAACATTTAATGTTGTTTGCACGGCATTAATTAACCAATAATTCCAGATACATAAGCAAAATGGAACAAAATTTTTCACAATGGATGAAAACAACCATCGAATCTGAGAAACAAGATTGGTTTCGCGACGTCGAACCGGAGTCAGATGGCGAAGGGTGTTATCAAACCACGTTGCCTATTGTAGTGTTTCAAATGGTGGAGCAAAATGTAAACGCGCAAAAATATAACGTGAAAATATTTTTAAGAAATTGATTGATCTTAACTGTTATAGCTTACGGTTGCCAAAACTATAGGATTTGATTTGGTAGTTAAAATATTTCGCATGTCTATGACTGAAATGACCAATTTAGGAGCCATGTATTTGGGTAATGGCGACAATTTATTTTAATTTGATGTCAGCTTGATCTCTTCGTTTATTTTTGGTAATTTTAGAAGCGATTATGGAGTATAAAAACACCTGTATGCAGAACAGAAATACCATGAAATATTTTACTCATTACATGGTAAATCTGAGTTAGAATTGAATTTATATTCTGCCTAGTGTACCGAATACGAATTTGTTTTCGTAGGTTGCAGCTGTTAACAATTGTTTGCATTTTATTGAATTATGTCATCAATTGAAAGATCACATTTGGAAACCTGGAATGCACGATGACGAAGCTGTACATCAGTTTGATTCTTTGATAAAGACATACAAGAAGCTTCGTGAACAAACGTGAGTTAAACGACGGAAGAAATTCTGGAGTTTTGATTGATCGTATATGAAAAATAGCTGCAACTTTCTATTGGACGAGATGTGTATGGATCTCAAACCACATTTCCAAGATTTGATGACTAGGAAATGGCTGAGTAGTGACACACCCATGGATACAATCTGCGTCACAGTGGAAGATTTTCACCAAGACTATCAACATTTAAGACCGAAAAATCATGACGATGTCATCGCTGAAATTAAGAAGAGAATATGCAAGAATTATATTTCAGCAATGCTCCAAAAGTATTCGAAATAAGAGATTATTTTTTTGATCCAAGTGTTTATTTTTGTTTATTTTTTAAAGACGCGTAACATTTTCATGCTTTGATGAACGAAAGGATTGCGCTGAAAAAGTTATAAGAGAAGTGGAACAACTACAAAACCTCATCAAAAACTTGGCACCCCATTTGGCAAAGGTGTATTTTCGCATTCGTTAAAACTTAGATAAAACGTAGAATTAATTTAAATTATTTTTAGGCCGATTCTTTAACCGATGTTCTAGTTCGTTTCGCTGAGGTACTCAAAGTTAAGGATAAAGAAATTTTGCCGCTGATACTTTCTGTAAGTTGTTACAAATAATAGTTTATACAAATAATAGTTTATAATGTAATTGATTTTTTGTAGGGGTTGATTCATAATTATCCAGACATGACTCAAGAACATTTGTCCGCATTACTCAGTAACAGAGAGGACATCGGGTGGTTTGACATAAAAAATGTACGTATTTTTACTAAATTATATGTATTTTGAGTTTGAGTGAATTATGACACTTGTTTCTTCTAGCTCGTGAGTGAAATCATCCCGGATAGCAAAACCCCGCAAACTGGACAAATTCCAAGGAGCATTTTATCACAAATTGAATTACCAACAGCTTTATTCGGAAATAATAAATTGTTTAGCATCAACAAATCTGCGCAGTAGTTAAGTGATCATAATCACATTTGGATGATGAGAATAATATTGTAAGACCAAATAAACTTCTTTTTTTTTTATAAACCAACGTTCGGTTTGTGTGGAAATTTGATAGAAACACACTATGTAACTTTTTGATTTAAATTGTATTTTTCAGTGTTTAATCAGTAATTATCCAGACAATTCTTTGCTGCCACTTATATTTAAATATTCTTCGGAAAAAAGCTTCATTAGCAAAACTGTACAACGTCGTCGCAGTCATCGGGCATCGAATACTATCACTAAAAAAAAAATGAATATATGGGTAAATAAACATTCTATTTTATAATTCGTTAGTAAATAAGTACGTACGTCGCTTTGTTCTCTTTTTATACATAATTCGATAGCCACATTCACGGCATCGGATAGGATCGCGTGGTTTAATTTCATTTTCGTTGTGGCATTCTAACACGGACGAAAAAAACATTAGTTAGTAGCGGTACAGATTTAATTTTGTGATATATTTTACCTCCGCAAATGTAAACCATCGGTTGCTTGGGTTGTGACTGCTGTTCTTTATTCGAATCCATAATAAACTTAATAAAATATGAAAATCGCGAAGCCCACCACAAGGTAACTAACGTGAAATGTCTAATGTGATTCGATGCTTGCCATTAGCGGCGCTGATTTACGATTGTCGTTTTCCAGTTTAGTTCTATGTGACGAAATGGTCATTTTTTGGCCAATGACATCGCACGAGAGTTGGAAGAAGAAGCGCGCGCAAAAAATGTTATTGGTTGGCGTCGGTCTGTAACTAGCAAAAGCGCAATTCTCATTGGCTTAAATCCTGGAATAAAACCAGTTAGCGGCGAATTTGAACAATGTTCAGCCTCAAGTCTCCACATGCATGGTGGATGGAACAGAAAACTGACCGAGAAGACGGAAGGTTTATTACCGCCATGGAAATCAATGTAAGATTTCACATGTGTAGACTATTGAGTACTCTAGTTAAAATAATTACAAAACAAAATTTAAAAATGTAAAACGGTTAATATATGTTTGTAAACTTGGAAACTCGACGAGGTTTAATGGGGGAGGGAAATTGGTCGCGTGGGGGAACGAGTTAATCCTTTTTTCTCAAAAATTTCTAATCTATAAATTTACGTTGCAGACGGAACACGATGAAAGCTGTTTTGTCATGTTTGAAGATGGACAGAACGAAAAAATTACACCAAAAAATTTCCTACAGTTGCGCCTTCCGATCCCCGACAGCGGATATTCGTCTTTGCCACAATCGCCCATCAAATCTTCCGAGACAAAATTGAATAGAAGAAGTTTAAGCCTACACGACGCGGAGACGCCGTTCACGCGAAAATCCTTCTGTAAACGAGTTCTGTACCGTGATATTCAGGACAAATTGCCACCGGGAGTTATAAAACGACGAAATTCAGACCCCGAATTAACGAAAAACGAGGATAACACCAACACGTCCAAACCACAAGAAGCTATAGATATTTTGAATGTTTTGACACCGTTTCCGCATATAATATCCAAGATTTTCTCGCATTTAAATGGCGAAAACTTAAGTGCAGTTTGCTGCGTGAGCAACACTTGGAATCAACTTTGCAAGAACGATAAAAAAGCGAATGAAAAAAGACGATTGTTTTTGGCACTACTAGTGTTAAATAAGGAGAATCCAAAAACGGTAAATCTCCTAACGCAATATTTTAATTCGATAATAAATTTTTAATTTTGATTTTTTTTTTTAGAGAAATCCCCCACAAGTCCCGCCACGTTCTGGAGAGTGTACGCCACTAAATAATTACAACCAGCCATTTGCTCTTCCGGTGGTTGAATCAAAATCGGAACCTACAAATTTTGAGCGATTTGTAGAGGTAAATTGTGCGATGTATTTTAGAAAAATGTGTTTTAACATTTATTCCTTATTCTTTATAGGCTGGTACACATTTACCGCGCATTCACGGTGCATTCTTGTTGAAATGTGTGCGTTGTTTTAGTCCAAGTAAAGTGTTACCTTCGTCGCCAGTGGCGAATTGTACATCGCCATCGTGTTGTTTTCGATTTTGCGCTCATTGCCGTTGCCAGTTTACGGACAACCACATTTGCCGCGTTGTTACCATGTCGGCGTCCGCTAGTAGTGGAGGAAGTTGCAGCTCTTCCACCCCGAATATGCGAATAGGATCGATAGGATGCAAAAGAAATTTACGTCGTTTGCGACGTGTATAACAATATGAATTTTATACGGTTTAATTCATTTTCTTTTAACCTTATGAGATTGCGCTCATGATTTTTATCCCTTATCATGTTTTTAACTTCCATCTACGAAAAAAACATTGAAGTTGATTATTTTATTGTAAATAATATAGAGAATTATTAAAACGAAAATAGAATTTTAATTTATATCCAATGCGTCCAATTTAATGAAACGCAACAAATTTTTCCACAAGAAAATGAACAAAACAAAACTGTCTTTTTTACACTAGTTGCTAATCTGCCTTTGGTTACCATTTCGAGCATACTGATCTTTTCGTGATGCGGCTTACAAACGACAATAAATTCAGAGTGTTCGATTGCTGGGTCGTCGGTATAAACCAAAAAATCGCCACCAAATTTTTCACCGGGTGTTACAAAATAGCCCTTGTTCCAAAAATGTTTATATATTTCGAAACGAGTCTTTTCTTCGTCCGTGTTTGGGTAATTCCACTCCGACTTGCTCACACTATCATACGGCCAAGGACATTCTGCAATGAATTAATAATTTAGATTTAGTTTAAAGGTTTTTTGGTTAAAAATACCAGTAAAAATCTGGATTAAACACGCAGACTCTGGAAGTTGTTGGATGTCATCATACAAGTCTTGCGTAAGAGCAGCCACCGTCACCTCGTCGATTGATTGATTAAGTTTTTTTAGTTTACCCTTTACTATAGCGGTTGCATTCTTAGATAGAAATTCTTTTCTTTCTTCTTTTACTATGTGAATCTTAGAAAAATAAATTTTTTAAATTATTTGGCAAATCAAATTTTGCATCTATTGTAAACAAACCTGTTCTTGATAAGATTTTAACCGCATTCCTACATATTCTTCATCTGTCGGTTTTATTTTTTGTTTTAAAACTAATCCCGAATCAATCAAACATGCGATTCCTTGTTTTAAAAATTAATTAATTAATTAATTTAAAAAATAAATAAAATAAAGTAAATAAAAAAAATTAGCCGTATTGCTTTCGTTGCTGAATTATATGTTTATACCTTTCTCTTCTAGAAGTTTAGCTGCTTCTACCATTATTTGCACAGGCAAATTTAACGTTTCGTATTGATATGGTGCTGATACACAACATCCAACACATTTTCCAACTATTCGGTATGTTTTCCTTAAGAGAATGACATCTAAAAAAAATGTAACGTGTTATTTACTTTAGAATTACATTCCAGTTTTTTGTTTTATTTACCATTTGCGTTCCATATAAATGCCTTTTTAGAATTTATAGATATTTGAATCATTGCACATGTTCTGCCTAGCGGAAGGAAAAAGATACCGCCATTTTTTTGACGCATGTCGATGCCTTCTGAATCCAACTTCTGATTGGCCGCAGCGTATATTGTGGCGGGATTTTTTTATCTCTTGTTGCTTAAAGCCCGGAGTGTCTTTATTCAGTGTATTCTCATTACTTTAATTTTGAAATCATAATGGAAGAAGCTGATTTAGAGCAAAAAATACGTGAAATTCAAAGCGAATATTTGGGGTTTCTTGACGATGCTGTAAGTGTAAAAACATCCGTTTCTTTTCCCTTTTGATAACTTTTTTAATGATTTTGCAGCAAGATCAAGGAACCTACACTCAAGCTGTAAAAGACATGATCGGTGATAAACAAAGAAGGTTAATTGTGAGCATTAATGATTTACGAAAATCAAAGTTTCCAAAGAGAGCAGATAAGTGCGTTTTATCCAATCGCGTGTATAATTACATAATCTTTAATAAATAATTCTGTTTTAGGTTACTAAGCTGTGCTTTCGAAGAAATTATTGCATTTCAAAGAGCGTTGAAGGAATTTGTAGCCGAAACTGATCCGACTTACGCTAAACAACACGAAGAGTTTTTTGTCGGATTTGAAGGAAGGTCTGTAAAAAAATGAAATTTATTAATTTATTTACTTTAACATACGTTTTTTAACAGCTTCGGTAGCCGCCATGTCAGTCCTCGCACGCTTACAGCGCGATTCTTAGGAAATGTTGTTTGCGTTGAAGGAATTGTAACAAAATGTAATTTATAAATACACTGGTTTAATCGATAAATAACTAGAAAACTGTTCTAATCTAAAGGTTCTCTCGTTCGCCCGAAAATTGTTCGAAGTGTTCATTACTGCCCAGCTACGCAGAAAACGATCGAGAGAAAATACACCGATCTCACATCGTACGATGCATATCCATCGTCTTCAATTTATCCAACTAAAGTATTATGAATGTTAAAACACACTTGTTAAACCAGAGAATTAATTAGTTATTAAACTATAACTACAGGACGAAGATGGTAATTTGCTAGAAACGGAATACGGCTTGTCAATTTACAAGGACCACCAAACATTCAGCATTCAAGAAATGCCCGAAAAATCTCCACCGGGACAACTACCTCGATCAGTGGACGTAATTGCTGACAATGATTTAGTGGATGTGTGTAAACCGGGCGAAAGGGTTCAGATTATTGGAATATATCGTTGTTTACCTGGGAAACAAGGCTCTTTCACATCCGGAGCTTTTCGGTGACGACCGAATCTTATTTTTGTTTGTTGGAGTTGAATAATGTTGAAACTTTTTTATCTTTAGGACCGTGCTTATAGCGAATAATGTTTCGGTTTTAAGTAAAGAAGTCATACCATTAATTACGAGAGAAGACGTGACTGAATGCCGAACATTCTCTAAACAACAAAATATGGTATAATAACTTAAGCTAGCATACTTTATTTTTCTGAAAACTTGTCCCACGTTAGGACGTTTTTGATTTACTGGCTAAAGGATTGGCACCTTCGATTCACGGCCACGAATACATTAAAAAGGCATTATTGTGCATGTTAGTTGGCGGTGTAGAAAAGATTTTGCCAAACGGTACGCGACTGAGGGGGTAAGTTGTGATAAACTTTGATTTTTTTCTGAATATTACTGATTCGCGAGCTTTTAGTGACATCAACATTCTCTTAATTGGAGACCCATCGGTCGCTAAATCTCAATTACTTCGGTATGTTCTTCATTCGGCACCACGTGCAATACCAACAACCGGTCGGGGTTCGTCGGGTGTTGGTTTGACTGCAGCTGTTACTACTGATCATGAAACAGGTTACTAGACGTTTCGTAATTTTAAAATAAAGTGAGAAGTGTTTTGCAATTATTCTTTTGGTTTTACGTAGGGGAGCGACGATTAGAAGCTGGCGCTATGGTTTTAGCTGATAGAGGAGTTGTATGCATCGATGAATTCGACAAAATGTCCGATATTGATCGTACAGCGATTCACGAAGTGATGGAACAAGGTCGAGTCACTATTGCTAAAGCAGGAATTCATGCGCAGTTGAATGCGCGATGCAGTGTGTTGGCTGCAGCGAATCCTGTCTATGGAAGGGCAAGTGTAACTTTTGCTCGCAATTGTACATTTTGCTACATGTTTTTCTTTTTTTTGTGTAATAGTACGACCAGTACCGTACACCAATGGAGAACATCGGTTTACAAGATTCCCTGCTGTCTCGATTTGATTTACTGTTTATTGTGCTAGACATTGTAAGAAAACGCTCGTATTTATTTATGATTTGTAATTTGAATTGAAATTGATTTTTTTTCTTTTATCTTTTTAATCAATAGATTGATCCTGAACAAGATCGAAAAATTTCAGATCACGTTGTACGAATGCACAGGTATCGCAAACCTGGAGAACAAGATGGAGAGGGTTAGAACTGAGATGATAAAGTGACATTTAAATGAATTGATTAATTATTTTTCTTACTTAGCACTTCCTATGGGTTTATCAGTTGATCTTTTGGCCACAAAAGATCCTGACACACAAGATTTGGACGACAATAAATTGCACATATATGAAAAATACGATCCACTGTTACATGGATCCACCAGAAAGAAAAGGTGCGCGTTTATGGTTAATGTTCACTGAACGGCATTGGACCGTAATTGTTGTTTTACAATATTTGTACAGCGAAAAAATTGTAAGTGTTCAATTTATGAAGAAATATATACACGTTGCTCGACTACTGAAACCCGTGCTCACCAGAGATGCTGCAGAATGCATTGCGGAGGAATATTCAAGATTACGATCTCACGAGTCGGAAAACAATGACGTTGCGCGGGTATTTAAATCCCATCAAAATTAAGTTTGTGGTTGATTCATTCCAGCTTATTTTTATTTTCTTATTGTAGACTCAACCAGTTACTCCACGTACACTCGAAACATTGATTCGATTAGCTACTGCGCACGCAAAAATCAGACTATCATCCAATGTTTTGATAGAAGACGCACAAACAGCTATTGAACTGATACAATTCGCTTACTTTAAGAGAGTAATGGAAAGGTCGAAGAAACGACGTAGAGTTTCTGTTAGTGACCAAGAGGAAGATGAAGATGAAGAAGTGGTTCCCAAGCCCAAGAAAAGGACGAGACAGCAAAAGCAGCCGGGAGAAGAGGGTTTTGACCCGTACGACTTCGATGGAATTGATGATGTTTTAGTTGAAGGAACACCGAAACCTACTAGTAGACAAACACGGGCTTCTGCAAAAAGTCCACGGGCTAGTAAAACTGCGGATGAGCCGATGGAAGTCGAAGAGGAAAGAGATGAAGTTGGAACGATTACTGACGAACGGTAAATTAATTTGTATTAATTTTCATATTTTTTTGGTTTGTTTGACATTGATTATAATTTTTTTTCTTTTCAGTTTGGTAGAATTCAAAAAGTATTTGTTTAAGTTTGTAAAAATGGAAAATTCTCAATCTGTGCCAGTTGAAAGCCTCATGAATTACCTGAAAAAAGAAGAGACCGAGGAGCCATTTACTAAACCTGAAGTTAATGCTGCTTTGAAAAATATGGATGCAGCTTACGAAGTTATGGTCACTGAAGGAATAATTTTTCTCATTTAATATGCTGTATTTTGAGCCTAATAATATTTTTATAATCTGTAATTTCGTAATCAGGAGTAAACATTTTGAAGACATTGATAAAAACTGCTATTTAAAGTATTCTTGTTGTGTATTGGTGTCCACAACTTGTAGCCATTATAACCAACAATTGTTACGCATTAATTATGATATAGCCAGAACGTGATATCCCTTTCCCCCACGTTAAACTTCAAGTTCGGTGGTGTTGCTTGAAGAGTGACGCTTGTGGCTTGAGCAGATTTTGTTGTCCAGCAGCATCTTGTGGCTTGAAAAAAAAACAGAATAAAATTTTTTTGAAATTTGCGTATCTTGCGCGGTTGCAGAGTTATGGGCCATAAACCATATTTGGTGACTGAAAAAAATCAGTTTTTTCAACATTCTCTTCAATCGTTGCAGATAAGCAAATTCAGACACTGTGAATCGATTTTTTTTCATCATTTCGCATCGATTCAGCACGTTCAGGCGGTTATCAATTTTTGGCCAATTTCGGCCGTCGTCCCATACAAATAAAAAACGGAATCAAGTCGGTATCAAAGCAGAATAAAAACAGAATCAAAAAACGGAATACAGAATCAAAAACGGAATAAAACCAGAATAAAACCAGTATTAAAACGGAATCAAAGGTAATTTTTTTACCTCCGTTTTAAAATGTATTCAATTTGCTTGTAAAATTAACAAATGGCATCGCATAAATTTTAACTACTTTTATTTTATTTTATTTTACAATATTATAATTCCTTGTTAAAAGACATCTAGTATATGTCTTTAAAACATCTTTCTTTCTCCCATCAACAATTTCGCTTCTGAAAATCAAGAGCGTAAAGTCGTCTTGAAGACCAACTTGTGCTCGGCTCTGTGAACTTGTGCTAATTGGGCGGAAAACAAGCTAGCAGTAATTTACCCATTACCAATCAAAATAGAGCTTCTGATTAAACGTACTATAATAAATAATAAACTTAACAAATGATTAAAACCGACACTTTTCAATGCTTCGAACGTGGTTCCCACTTCCCACATGGATCGCAGATTAATTTGTGGATAGATCTCGGTGATTCATTTCAGAATTTTATTTTATGTTGTTGAACAACCTACTCTAAAGCGTTGTATTTAATTTTATTGCCCATGACAAGTATAGAGGGCAGCAGTAAAGACTGGTTGTTTTTGACAGACACATGGTTATTTCTTGCTAGTGTTAAGCGCTGGTATTATCGGGTTCTACACTCCAAACATAATGAAGATTAAAGTTCTATGTCGAAATCCTGATGATTATTTACGGGAAACCAAATCTGATATTCACAGAGGTATATTTTTTAACGAGGTAAAAAGTCTTGAAAAATAATAATATTAATGTTGTATTCAAACAGTACACAGAAACTACGACCCAGTTTTACATCCTTTTGAAGCTGGAAGAGAATACGTTCGAGCTCGAAATGCAGTTAAGCTTCAAAAACTGTTTTCTAAGCCGTTCGTCGGATCACTTGACGGACACAGAGACGGAATCGAATGCTTATCGAAACATCCGAAACAACTAACTTGTGTGCTGTCTGGATGTTGTGATGGAGAGGTCATTTCAGAAAGAAAAAAAATCTGTTTTAAACATGTTTTTAAATTAATTTTTATTATTTTACGCAGGTTCGTGTGTGGGACATATCACAAAAAGTTTGTAAACGAGTTATTCAAGCTCATACAGGATTTGTACGCGAAATTTGCTTCCCAAGCGATGGAGAACATTTCTTAACGGTAATTAAATCTAAGTTTGTTAAATTTAAAACAAAACTTAAGCGTAATTTTCTCGCAGACAGGAGATGACAAAACGATTAAACAATGGCCGATGGAAGCGCCTGAAGATGGTGAAGACGTGCCTAATAACACAATAATATCAAAGGTTTTTTTTTTTTTAATTTAGAAGGAAAAATATTTCGAAAATTTAGAATGTAATGATTTTGAATGTGTATTATTTAGACTATGCTGACAGGAATGAGTCATCATTGGCAGAAGCCAATGTTTGTAACGTGCGGAGAAAAAATTGATCTGTGGGAAGGATCACGGTCGGTTCCATTAAGATCTATTACTTGGGGATCTGACACTCACTGTAGTGTTCGATTTAATCCGATTGAAGTAAGTAATTTTATTTATTTGTTAATAAATAATTACCTAATGCAACTTCGTTTAATAGACCGATTTGCTGGCAAGTTGCGTTAGTGACCGTAGCATCGTTCTGTACGATATGCGAAGAGAGCTCCCAGTTAGAAAGGTAACATTACAATCAAACACAACTACGTAATGTCATTGAGAAATTTTCATTTTTTCTTTAAAGGTAGTACTGAGTTTGAAGTCAAATAAAATTTGTTGGAATCCAATGGAAGCGTTTGTGTTTACAGTTGCGAATGAAGATTACAAGTAAAAGATAGAAGATTTCTTTAAGGACGATTTATTTTAATTTTTTAATTATTTTTTTAGTTTGTACTCCTTTGACTTGAGGAATTTACGGAGACCTATAAATGTTCATATGGACCATGTTTCAGCAGGTAAATTAAATAAAACTGTCAAATGAACCAGTTGAAGAAAAAAAATTGCAATTTTCAGTTATTGATGTCGATTACGCACCGACGGGAAAAGAGTTTGTCACTGGAAGTTACGATAAAACAATCCGTATTTATCCCTCTGAAAAAAGCCACAGCAGGTAGTTTTTTCCTGTTTTGCCCGTGACCCAATTATATCATTTGGTTTTTACTAGGGACATTTATCACACAAAACGAATGCAGCGACTGCAATGTGTATCGTGGACACTCGATAACACCTTCATTCTATCTGGTTCTAATGAGATGAGCATTCGTCTTTGGAAAGCCAGAGCATCTGAAAAATTGGGACTGGTACGAAACCCATTTGTAATAATTTTTCAGTTTTTATTTTTATTTTTATTTTTATTTATTTACAGCTGCATCCACGTGAAAGAATTGCTTCGGATTACAATGAGAAGCTGAAAGAAAAATATGCTCATCATCCGGAAATCAGTCGAATTGCTCGGCATCGCCATCTGCCGAAACACATACACAACGCCAAGAAAGAATTGCACGTTATTAGAGAGAAAGAGATGCGAAAGTATGTTCAACGAGAATCTTTTATTGTGGCTAGTAAATTCAACTATAAATTTATTTATTCGCTTATTCCAGGCAAGCCAATCGTAGGGCACATAGTAAGCCCGGTACGGTTCCATTTACTTCGTTTCGAAATCCAACTATTGTGGAGGAAGATTAACTTTATTGCAAATGGGATTTCTAATCAATTAATAAATACAAAATGTTATTTCTTCCCGAGAGGGCGAACATAATTTTGAACTTTGGTATTATTGGCTCTGAGTTTCAAATGTACTTTTTCTTTCATCGACTTAACGCACTCTGCCGCGGAAAGATCTTGCTTGTTGTTTCTTAGTTTGATGTTTTCTATTTTCTCCTTTAATTCGGTTCGCAAAAATGAAGCATCCAGTACATTTCCGAAACCAAAACCAGTCGCGTGCCGAGTACTGTGCTTGGTATCAACTAACGATCCGATCATTTTGCTCGTTTTAATCGCATGCACGGGGATTCGACTCTTAATCGTCTTCCCCGACAACCGTTTCGAACCGAACGGTAACCGCGAGTGCTCTGTCGTAGTTGCACTACTGCGATGTCCGCGAGCTGCCTCATCGCTGGCTTGAAGGAGTTTCTTCTGCCGTTCAGCTTCTCTCGACGAAATGTCGCTAAGAATGTCTTTAACTATGATTTGCATGTATACTTCGTCTTCGATGGCCATGGATTTCATCGCTGTTGCAAACATATCAACGGATGGATCAATTGGCAAGTGCAACTGCGACGATGTTATGGCAATCTTGGAGTGAGCTACAGTCGGTTTAGCGTCGACAGTGGTTAATCTCATAGAGGGGCTGGGAGTTAGCGGCAATTCGGTTTTCGAAAGTTTAATGTTTGAGGTTTCCGCCAAGGAAACTATTTGCGAAAACTGACTAGACATTTTTTGCGCTGGTTTTTTTTCGTGTTCGAATTTCCAACTAGCAACGGACGACTCACGAGCGGACACCCGCGTTAATTTTTCGGTGCCCAACACGGCCATTTTGACCGCGTAACTCGCATCTTCGAGAGCCGCAACTATGAAATCTTTGATAAATTTCGCTAGTTTGCGCACGTTGGTGCTCTGAAGAGTTTGGTGATTCCTGATTAATGTCCACCATTGGCGATAGAGTTGTTTTAATTCTTCGAATTGAGCTGCATCAGTTTTCTTCCTTCAAATAATCAAAAATTCGCTCGTTTGTAAGTAAATTAATTTGATAGAACTCACCGGAAGACCCTTTTGTCGTTAATAATTAGCAAGGTAGCTTTTAACAGCTGCAATGGCGCATCCCAATCTAGTTGATTGTTCACAAATTTATGAAGTAATGGATATGTCGATTCCACTGTGGGAGATTATAAACGAAAAAAAAATTATTTGTCACGATGCAATAATGAAAAATTGTAGTTACAATTGGCCTTAGGATCAGCAGTTGTTGTTGTTGTAGCAGTAGGCCCCCAGTCTCTAATAAGTGAAGTCGCTGACAAAGCTGTTTTTTGAGAACCGTGCTTCGAAATTACATCAGTTGTGGAAAAAGTTGGATAAAGTGCAACATTTGTTGATGATGTCATTTCAAAAATTAAAAAAATTTTAAATCAAAAAGTTATGTTAAATTACAACCCTAAATGAAGATTCCAAACACCTTTATCTGACGGAACTCAGAACCTTGTTAACTAATAACAATATACCAACAAAGTTTTTGTTTACAATAAAAGATTGAGTTCAATTCTTCCACAGTGACATTGTTACAAACATTTAAAAACAATGGGACAGATATTTGATTTGGTTTCGGTTTCGGGATAATATTTTAGCAAGCAGGTGAATCAATATCGCTTTGAAGTATGTCCTCTTCCGTTGGACTTTGTTGCTGCTTTTTTAACTCTATTTCAATTTCACTGTCAGAATCAATGAAAATGTCCCATTTACTGCGCTCCGTAGTTTGACCATCTTCATATTCATCTTTATTTTCATCGTCATTATCTTCTTCACTATCGAGTTGGGATGATGAGTCTGTATCTTTCGGCTCATTTTCGAGTTCTGTTTTTTGCATATTTAATTTTTGAACGTGTCGCCTGCATTCAGCACTGCCACGGTCGGCATACACCTACAAATTATAAAATTTTATTAAAATAAGCGTTTAATTTACAATTTTAAAATAATAATAATAATAAATTGCTCATTTTAAATACCTCGTTTAACGCTTGCTTTTCATTACATATTTTACATTGCCATTTCATCGATTTCTTCTTTATTTGAACTTGAAATATACCGCAAGCGCCACAGCGCACAGCTTGAAATTCTTGCGGCATCTTTCTTTCAATTCGGAAATTGAATTATGGCGGCTTGCCGCGGTATGAATGTCCTGGTGTCATTTATCGAAATTTTTTAGCAAGGCTGTGCCCTAATCTGTCGGATTAGGGTAAAGAGTTTTAAAAGGAAATAATAATTTTGTGTAATATAACGATAATGATAATGTGAACTTTTTAACCGTGGAAGTTTATCGTGGGAAAGTTTCCTGTTTGTGAACGAGGCTTCCGCAGCTGAATTGCTTGAAGATGGCGGACGAAGAAGAATTGTCGCCTGTTCAAACAGAAAAACTACTACAATTCCAGGTATAGGCTTGATTTTCATTGAAATATTTTCTTTCAGGGTGTTTTTTGGTATTTGTAAGTAATTTACAGTTTTGCGATGAATTGTGTTGAATTCTGTATAAATACTTACTTTTGTTGTTGGTGTAATGACGTTGGGATATCATACAAATGTATCATTTCAGCGTTTTTCAAAAATTTGAAAGGATAGAAGACATGGAATTGTTTATTTGAAATTTTTTCCTTCTTAGGATCTCACAGGAATAGAGGAAATCGAAAGATGTAGACGGTTACTAGAAATGCATAACTGGGATATTGAAGTATACAAAAAAGCAGTTTAAGAGAATTGACGAAATTGGTTGGTTTAATTCAATTTGCTTTCCACCAGGTTGCAGTTCAAGATACATTAAATATGCAAGAAGGGTCACCATCAGTTTTTCATCCGCCGTCAAATAATGCTCCCCAAGTCGTAACACATCCAGATGACCAAAGGTAATGCAGATAACGAGTTATGATTGCATTTAACCCGAGTAAATCATTCTATTTCAGGGTATACATTGCTTCAGCGTCAAGTCGACACCTCGGTCTGGTTGGATGGACGTATTACTTTCTGACACTTCCTGTTCGTTTATTATACAACACCTTTTTCAGTTTGCTGTCTTTTGCTTGTAAGTTTTATTACTAGGCGATTTAGTGTAAGCTCATGAAGGATTAAATCTTTCCAAATGATGTTTTTTTTTTTAAGTACGACTAGTCCGTCCAGACCCGATCAGATGTACGATAAGCCATTTAAAATAAATAGATTTAAAGCGTATACGAATTTGGGATGTTAATTTATTTTTCTATTAGATGTTACGGATCCTGTGGGTGATGTAATGAATTTTATAACGGATTATGAAAACAGATATGGCACAATGCACCCTGTGTTTTATCAGGGGACATACAGTCAGGTTAAAACTGTCCATTAAAATTTGTTAAAATTGTTTTTAATTGTGGTTTTATTTTAATTTTAGGTATTAAATGATGCAAAACGTGAGTTGAAATTTCTTCTTGTTTATTTGCACAGTGATGAGCATCAAGACACACCAGAATTTTGTCGGTAAAGTAAAATAAAAAAATATTTTCAATTGTAAAATGTGCATTAATGGTTCCGTTTATCAATCAATAGGTCGACATTAAGAAATGGAGATCTAATTCAATTTATCAATATTAATACGTTATTCTGGGCTTGTTCCATAAGAAGTCCCGAAGGATATCGCGTATCCCAAGCGCTCCGAGAAAATAGTTATCCATTCCTAGCTGTAATAGTTTTAAGAGAAAATCGGATGACCGTCGTAGCTAGAATTGAAGGCATTATGAAACCAGTTGAATTACTTACTAGGCTAAGACAAGTTTTATCCGAAAATGAAAGTTCACTAATTGCAGCTAGAGCTGATAGGTAAATTTTGATCGACAGTTCTGATTCACCGATTAATTTATGTGTTCGTTTATTTTAGACACGAGCGTAATCTGAATCAAACAATTCGACAACAGCAAGACGAGGCGTATTTAGTATCACTGAAAGCGGATCAAGAAAAAGAGAAAAGAAAACGCGAAGAGCAGGAAAAACGGGAAAAAATAGAACAAGATGTCCGCGATCAACAAATGGCTGCTGAAAGGAGACGAGAGGTTTCATTTGAAAAATTTAGTCAAAGTGAAGTTATTGCAATAAGCGTTGAATTTTATTAGGAAATTAGTCGTTTAAAAGTTGAATTAACTTATATGATTCCGCCGGAGCCACCATTAGATCACCCAGATTGTATTCGAATTGTGATTAAGCTGCCAAACGGAACTCGATTGGAACGACGGTTTTTAAAGTCGTATTCTTTAAAGGTTTAAAGCTGCCTGTTCGTGTGATCAAGGTTTTTGAGATTGTGTTGTTTATTTAGGTTTTGTATTATTACGTGTTCTGCCACCCCGAGTCACCAAATCAATTCCAAGTGGTAACAAATTTTCCTCGCCGAGTATTGCCGTGCGAACCTACAGCGGACAACCCTGAACCTCCCACATTCGCGTTCATTGGCTTGGGACCATCAGAAACGCTCTTCGTTCACGATCTGGAAGCGTGAAGTGTGGAAAATATTTTTATTTATTAGAAAAAGATGAGGAACAGTATCAGTGATAAAATAACGCCTCAGATGTAACGCTTGTAGAAATTTGTGCTACGGCAAATTTCCTTTCTTGAATGAAGCTGTCATGGATTTAATAAAAAAGATTGAAATTAAAAATGGAACTTTTTAAAAACAAACCGTTGGTAATATCAAAAACAGAAACCATTTGTGGCGCTGACTGCACCACAGGCTGCCCTAACTTCTAAATAATTTTTGCGGGGAAAAAATTATTTACTCGAAACAACAATAAGTAATCTTAAATCATCTTTTTAAAATTAAAGGAAGTGAACTTCCTGGTGACTGGTGTTTGACGCGTCGCCATCTGCTGTAAATAAGCTGCAACACGTAAAAATGAAAATTGATTCTCACTTGCTAAAAATTTCGTGTAGAGACTTAATGCGAGAATTTGACGCACAATTCAGCGTGTGATACGCTGAAATAAAATTATGAAAACACCCAAAACTTGATAAATGACAAATTTTTTTCCTTTTTTCTTTTCGCCAAATTTACGCAACAGAAACTACACACTTCCTTATTTTGTTTACGCCACAAACGAGGGTAAACCGCGGTCACGCATTGCTTTTTGGACCTTCGCTTCCAGGTGAAACGACGGAGAAAACTTAGAAAGCGAAATAATTTTATTGCTCACTTATCATCTTATCAAGGCATGACGTTTCAGCAATTTATCGTTCTGTATTTACGAATCACATCTTAGAATGGATTTGAAGAAAAATCATCGACACGACGGCTATATAACCATCAACGAAGTTCCAACACACATTATTACGTACGGAGGTTGGTTAGACACTTTACAAGATGTGAAAGAAAAGAAAATTGTTATATTAGTTATTCCAGGTTTGTTAGAAATCAAATAAATTCAATTGGTCGTAATACTAGGAAAATGAATTTTACAGGAAATCCAGGCATGATTGAATATTACCAACTATTTATGCAGACAATTTTCGAGCAACTAGATCGTAAGCACTCGGTTATTGGCATTTCACATGCGGGACACGTCAAGGTGCCCGATAATTACAGGATTCCAAAATTGAGTGGTGAGTGCTTTCTAGTTTAAAAACCATTAAAAACCGTTGCTACGTATTTGTTTTTCTTTACCTCCAGAAAATGAACACTTGTATTCCGTAAGTGCTCAACTTAAACACAAGTTATTATTCATCGAAGATTATTTACCTGACAATATTTCACTTATTCTTATTGGCCATTCCATCGGCAGCTACATCAGTTTGCACTTAATGAATTTGCTTCCAAAAAGCCGAGTTCTCAAGTCAATATTATTATTTCCAACTATTGAGCGTTTAGCTGATTCACCCAACGGCAAATGGGCTTGGCCAACACTCACTTATTTTCGCCCAATTATATTAATTTTCGTATATATTTTATCGTATCTTTCAACTCCGATGCAATACAATTTATTGGAATTTTATTTCCGGCACGTGAGCAACGTAACGCACGATAACAGTTGGTCCATTCCTCCTTGCGCATTCGCAGCAAGTTTGAACGTGCTCGATGTGCACTGTACAAACAAATGGATGTATATGGCAAAAACCGAAATGGAATCGGTCAACGAGTTAAACGTTGAATTAATCAAAAGTAATTTATCAAAGTTGATTTTTTATTATGGTTCCACTGACCGTTGGTGTCCGGTATCATATTACGAAAATGTTAAAGAACTTTTCCCCCTAGCAGATATTAAGTTATGCGATAAAAATATAGATCACGCGTTTGTTTTGCAATCGAGTGTTGAAGTGGCAAAAATGGTAGTCCAGTGGATTGAGAGTTAAAGAAAATAAAATATCTTCATATACATTTTTTTTTTAATAATTGTACATTTGTGTATAAGATGCAATTATACTGAAAATGCTTGCTTCGTTTACATGAATATTGATAACCATATACTTAATGTTAATTAATGTCTTATTGCAATTATATAATGAAATGAATTTACAAATTTGAGGAAAACACAAAGAACTTTAAAAACCATTAATATCAGGCGCATCCAGATCGCAATAATCGACCAGCTGACGACGATCATTACGGCCAGCCCTAAAAACAAAAAATTCTTGTAAATCGTATCGAATCTAATAAAAATTTTCATAACATAACACTCGTTGCTAATCCTCAAACAAAACATTTACACTAAATATTTTTTCTTTCAATTAACTAAGAAACTTCCGCGTTCCTTTCCTCTTGTTAAGAAATTATTACCAAGCATTCTAAAACTGATCAGCATCGTCGGGTGCATCCAGGTCGCTGTAACCTATAATTTCTCGCGGATCTTGACGGCTAAACATGAGAAAAAATTAAAGCGGAAAGTTAACTCGGTATGCTTTTAAGATGCACATCTAAATTCAAGAAAGATAAAATAAAAGTTATATCACATTCATTATTCTGTGCTCATTAACTAACTCACAATTACAATTACAATAAAAATCGAGTTAATCGACTTACCGGCCACGTTTCTGATAGTAGCCACTTGAACGGTGAAAAGACTCGTTGTAATTACTGCGGTAATTGCCCGTTGCAGAATACATTCCACCTAGAAATACACGCAAAAGCATATTATAGCTCGTTGCGGATCAAATAACTCGCAAATTTAATATTCAAATGAATCGATGCTTAAATACTTTGATTTCCGGCAGTACCCATGTGACTTTGAGCCATGTGTCCACGCGATCCTTGCTGACCGTATCCAGTATACCCATACTGAGGTGTCGGCATGAAATTCGGTGGCTGAACCGGATATGCATCGCCTCTATTTCCAGCAAAACCCATATTTCCTTGAGTTTTATTACCCGGATGCTCCGGCAACTGCGGTCGTTTAGGGTCCAAAAGATAGTTATTAAAAAATTCCACCTAAAAATTCAAATTTATAAATAATTTTAGCTAAATCATCATTACCGTAATTAGAATTTGAAACATTACCTCCTTTTTCACTTCCTCGATTTTTTCCGCGTGCTTATTAAAAATGTGTTTCCGAACAAATTCGGGGCCCTTAAATTTTTTCCCACTCAGTGGGCACAACCATTTATCTTTGGCCAATTCCTGCGTGTTGGCTTGAATGAATTTTTCTACTTCTCTAAACCGCTGTTAAAGATGACACTACGGTACAACTTAATCTGATTAATGTGACTAGTATGTCAAAGGATACGCTTCGGGATCTTTTTTCCCCAATTTGAGTGCATCGTCATCGTTTAATTTTGTTAGGGGCTGTAAAAATGGATTAATTTTCTGTTCGAAAGTTGATACGTACTCATTCACTATAAAATAAAAATGTAACAGTTAAACAAATAAGCCTTTGTGAAATGTTCATTGGAATTACATTCTTGTTGAGTCACTTTGCTGTTGGGTGGTGGTCCACGAGCGTGCATTATACCACAACGGTTTGGCATTTCATCTTCGTTGGGGTAATCGCTGTGATTGTAATAATCGATAGAATGAACTATGCGCAAATACAGCAGAAGGCGATCGGCAACCTAAATAAAATTTCGTCGTTTAATAAATTTTCGACCGTTTCAATAGCAAAATTTACTTTAATCAGGGCATCGTCTCGCTCTACGGTTGTGTCACCTTCGTCATCTTTAGATTTCTCATCCTGGCCGCTCATACCAAGAAGTTCCTCCTCTTCGGCATTTGCTTCTTCAATCAAATAATCAGTGATGTTTTTCAGAAGCGGATTTTTTGAAATAAGTCCGAAACTCTGTAATTTAACACAAAAATAAATACAAATTTTCCACAAAAAAAAAAAAATTATTATAAAACCGAACCGCGATAGTATTTTCTTGCCCGTCCTTTTCTTCCGTCCACAATTCGTGGCGACTGTCAAAATTCTGAATAATTTTAGCAGCAACCTTAATGTCTGCACGAACCACTTGTTTGTGCGACGCTATCCCACTGACTGAGCGAATGCGACGTGTCAAATCGCGATTAACGATCGCACCGAGTTCACAATCTCGAAGCTAAAGCAATTGGCAATATTAAAATTAACCTTAGAACTTAATATTATTTTTCTCAATATTTACTCGAATATTGTTGAGATTCCAACATACTTCCTTGATGTTGACCCCTCGTTCAAATGTAACCCAACCGCGTCTTAGAAAGCGGCGTTCAGGTTGAGGATCAGCGATCGCAACTCGTAGAAAACCTGAATATCTTCTACACATCTGTAAAAATTAATAAGATTAATCATTTTTCAGACAACTAAACATCCCGAGTCTTACTGCTTCGACTTCTTGTTTCGTTATAGTAGGAGCAAGATTCCTTAAAAATATTGAACAAGTTCTGTGTAGTGGTCTGGGTTCAAGACTATTGTTGTCTTCTGGCTCAATCGGCACATCGTTTGATTTTACCGTGTCCGCAGTCACGTCTTTCAAATTTTCATCAACTGGGCTCGATGGTTTTTTCGGCTTAATGTCACTCGTTTCACCGTCTTCCTTAACATTCTCTTCGGATTTCTGCTTTGTTGCTTCTAGACTGTTGTTGTCTTCTTTGAACGCATCCCTTGAAGTATTTTCTGTAAAATTCAACATTAAACGTCATTGAACCATATAAATATAAATATTAACCTAAATTACGGTGCATAGCCCGCACCCTGAAAATCAGGATGCACAAATTTGGACGAAATCTACTAAAATTCACTAAATTGATCCAAATTCTAGCCAAAATTCACTGAATTGAACCAAATTTCATGCAAAATTTATTGAATTTATCCAAATTTCAGCCAAAACCCATATTATTGATTTCGAAAAATCAACTTTTTCTTGTATAAGCCGTAGCTTGCTTATCACCGTAATTTAGGGTATTTAACGCACCGGGCCCAGGCACTGCATCGGATTCACTTTCCGAATCACTTGCACTTTCTTCATTTTCATCGTACTTATGTCTCTTCTTCTTCTTACTTCTTTTAGATGGATCTTTCGACTTTTCCTTCTTTTTGGATGATTCCTCTCTATTAAAAAAAATAAAAATATAAAATAAAAATAAAAAAATCTATAAATTGTACTTTTTTGCTGCAGCAAAAGCGGCTTCCAAAAGTTGGTGTTCTTGGTGCTTTTTTTCAAGCTTTTCAATTTCCTCTGGACTTTGATCCAGAATTGTTAAATCCAAGTCATTTCCACCCTCCAATTTAATAACAACTTAAAAAAAACAAAAATATTAGCGGGATGTATGTAACTTTATTAAGCCATAACTCTTACCTGCATCCAAAATTTTAACAATTTCGTCAGATTTATCGGCATCAATTGATACATCCATCATATTTTTTTCCATCAATTCCATAAACACTTGCAAACGTTTTTTCAAACCACTCATTTGGTCCGTAAGTCTTTTGCCACATTCTTCCGGATGATACTTTGATTTAAACCTATTAATAACGAAGCAATGTTTAATCATTGATTACAAACAAATCTCTAACTTAAATAATAATAATAATATTAATATAAAAATTATTAACTAAAACAATATTAATATTATTTATCGTTACTACTATTTTTTTTTTTTTTTTTTTGACAATTTAAATTTAGCACCCAAATATGTCTCGCCTTATTTAAAAATATAAATCAGAAAATCTACGAAAATAAACAAAGTAATATTTAAAAATAATCAAGTCAAGTTTGAACCATTACCAGTTTGCAGATGTCACAGTTTCAGGAAATCAATGTGCCTCACCTCCTTCTTCCAGATCCCAAAAGATTGCGCAGAAAATAAATCCTCACATCTTTTCTAAACTAAACCTTACAACTAAAAAAGCTACACTGCATTGTGCGCAGTGAACCCTGACTAACATGGAGGATTGAAGGTTTGGACGATAGAACAATATGTGGCTGAATAAACACCACACTGCATAAAACCCTGAAACTGTTGGTTTGTAAGGGGTAAAAAAAACAAAACAATAACAAAAATAAAATAAATATTATCAACTAGAATTCAATAAAACACTGCCGGTAATAGAAATCCAAATATTATTGGGCAGTGTTTTATTAAAATCATTCAAAACTTGAAAAGATTCAATAATATCTAACTTTTTTTTTTTTTTTTTTTTTTTTTGAGAATAAAATAATTCGTTCATCAAGAAAATTATGTACCATTCTTCTTCCTTATGACTGAGAAAAAATTCATTCAGCTGCTGACGACGAAATTCCAATTTATACTCGTTATATTTTTTCACCGCTTCCTCATCACTAATAGTGTCGTCTTGCGATGCTAAAAACTGTTTAAAAGTCATTACGGGCGGTTGTGTGGGACCGTGATCTTGTTCGCTGTAACGATAATAATATTTAACATTATATTAACGAGTAAAATAGATTTTCAAGTTAACAAGATTTAACCGCGGAATATTTCCAGGTCCTCCACCATATCCATGCTGAACTGGCGCAACATCCATTGGTGGACCCCAGTTTTGATGTGTGGCCATCATCGCGCCGCCGCCGCCGCCGCCACCAGCACCGCCACCACCGCCGGCGGCACCGACTCCTCCTCCTCCGCCGCCGCCGCCGCCTCCTCCTCCTCCTCCCGAATTCGCACCTCCACCGTATCCCATATCGTACGTGGGGTAATTATTACGATCGTCCCTGACAAAACAGATAAACCATAATAAATAATCTGCAATTGTAAATCTTATTTTTATCTTACCAGTCTCTTCTCATTCTTTTCATCGGTGGGCTCACTTCGTGTCGCGGTGGACTGTAGCGGTCACGTTTCCGTGGATCGTAATCTCGATATTCTCTCCGATTTCTGTCACGGCGACTACGATACGAGAAAAAATCAATTATTCGAAAAAATCAAGCAAAAACAACTTTTTGCTGGCGAATTCTCAAACAACCTGTCAATCCACTCATCCCCTCGTCTTCCTCTGTCGTCGCCGCGTCTATCTTGGTAATCACTTCGTTCTTTTCGAAATTTGTCTCTTCGTCTCCTGTCGTAGTCGTCGTCGCTGTCTCCCATTGCAGATGCTAGTTGCTGATGATAATCAATCTGAAATGCGTAAATCAAGCGCTACTATTAACACTCGATTAATTTATATTGTTAACAGTAATTTAATTATTTTTATTTCGCTTTAACGCATCTTATTTGCTCAGTTATTATCGCGTAATGACGTTATTCTTTTCAACAACACCAAATAATATTTACCTTGCGAGGCCTTTCCGTTACCGGGCGAACAATGCTTTCGGCAGGCGCAAAATCAAACTGCAAACAGCGCCATCAAACTCCCTTGTGAATAAAACGTGCACTGACTAAAAATAAATAGCCAATCCAGTGACGGCACATTTGCTGCAATGATTAATCAATTCATGTTCTCCGCTATCACATCTAAAAAAAAAAATGTAATAATCAAAACTGAAATTATAACAACAAAATAAATTGTAAATATAATAATAAAATCTTAATTCTAGAACATCTGGCAAAACATTTTAGTTGCACAAAACGACAAGAGGCGGCAGAAACTCAAACACAGAACATGATCTGATGGATCTGATAGCGAACTTGGTCGTGTAGCTGCCAATGTCCGACTCTGATGCCGGTAGTTTGGATGAAAAAGACAAATTACATTTAGTTTAGTTTCTATATTGAAGATAATATTTGCAAATTCAAATCGGTAACTAAATGCAAAATTATTTCTATTGTGTTTTGGTGTTTAAAACCGAGGGATAATATTTTGAGCATGGTGTGCGTACTTTCAATGCCACGCGGCATAAGTTATAAACTGGTTAACAACATGTTTTGCTAAAAAATCATGTAGCTGTGCGATCGTTAATTTTTGTGACTAACATAACTGTTTGGGTTAAGGTAAACGTAGTGAAAGTAAAAGTTTTGATTTTGAATTAACAAATTTTTAAGAAATTTTTTTTGTCACTTTGCAGATTAAACAGCAATCATGACAACATTTACGAGCAAAAGCAGAGGTTTTCTGAGGATGTCGCCCGACAAACAGGACACATTAATCAAAATGCTTATCCTTTCCCTGGCTGCTATTTTGTGTAATTAAAAAATAAATTCTAAATTCTAAAAAAAAAAAACAGTTCTAAAAAATACTTTCTTTTGTTCGTTGCAGCATTTTCATGTCGGTTGTTTTCTGTTTTACGTTTCGAAAGTGTAATCCACGAATTCGATCCATATTTCAACTATCGTACAACTCGATATCTTACTGAGGAAGGATTTTACAATTTCCATAATTGGTTCGATGATCGCGCGTGGTATCCACTGGGTCGAATCATCGGTGGCACAATTTATCCAGGTCCGAAAGAAAAAAAATTTAAATTTAAATTTAATGTTTTTAATTTTGCGTATAATATTTTAGGTCTGATGGTCACCTCGGCCGTAATTTACCACTCACTTCAAATGATTAACATCACGATTGACATTAGGAACGTTTGCGTGTTCCTCGCTCCCCTCTTTTCGAGTTTAACAACTATAGTGACTTATTTGCTGACCAAAGAACTCAAAGTAGGCGGTGAAATTAGACAATTAATAAATTTCAAAATAATAACATATTTGAACAGGATGCTGGATCAGGATTGGTCGCAGCAGCCATGATATCTATAGTACCCGGTTACATCTCTCGATCCGTCGCTGGTTCTTACGATAACGAAGGCATTGCGATCTTCTGCATGTTGCTGACCTATTACACTTGGATTAAAGCGGTCAAAAGCGGGTCCCTTTACTGGGCAAGCTTGTGCGCTCTCGCTTACTTCTACATGGTATCGTCCTGGGGTGGATACGTGTTTTTAATTAATTTGATACCGCTTCATGTTTTGGCTCTCATGTTCACCGGGAGATTCTCTCACCGAATTTACGTTGCCTACTCGACGGTAATGCGTTTGATGGCGCTGCTAGCTCGTTATTTACACAATTTTTAATTTTTTTTTAAAGATGTATTGCTTGGGCACAATTCTGTCGATGCAGATTTCGTTTGTCGGTTTTCAGTCGGTGCAATCTAGCGAACACATGGCCGTAAGTATAGTTATTGTTTCTGTTGTGTTTATGGCTAATTCTGTTTGTTTTAGGCATTGGGTGTTTTTGGATTGTGCCAATTACACGCTTTTGTTGATTATTTACGATCTCGCATGACCCGGGAGCATTTTGACGTTCTTTTCAAAACTTTAATTTTGATTACTGCTTTTATTGGCGCCCTGGTAGGGGCTGTGCTTACTGTCACTGGCAGTATCCTTTTACTACAATTTTGTAAGTCATTTGGTTGCTAAAACCCTTAACAAAATTGCGCAGAAATTGCACCTTGGACCGGTCGATTTTACTCTCTTCTCGATCCTTCATACGCGAAGAACAATATTCCTATTATCGCATCGGTTTCTGAACATCAGCCGACATCGTGGAGTTCTTTTTATTTTGATTTGCAAATGCTCGTGTTTATGTTTCCGGGTATATAGTTTGTGAGAAAAATTTGAAACGTTGCAGGAATTAATTTCTTGTAATTTTTATTCAACAGCTGGACTTTATTTCTGCTTTAATAAACTGACGGATGCGAACATTTTTATTATTATGTATGGCGTTACAAGTATTTACTTTGCGGTATGCTCCATCTTTTATCCGTTGATTATTTCCTAAAATAAATTTTTTATTTGTTTAATAGGGTGTTATGGTGCGTCTGATGTTAGTCCTAGCACCCGTAATGTGCATTTTATCTGGAATTGGGGTTTCGTCGATGCTTTCAACTTATATGCAACACTTGGATATTTCTCGAGTAGATAAAAAAATGAAAAAATATGAAAATAATTACTTTTTAAAGAACGAGGTTAGTATTCATGTTTTCTAATTACAATTACATGTTTAATGCGAGTTGCACTCAGGAATTTGATATAAAAATAACCAAATCATATTCTAATTTAAAACTCGCTAAAGTACAACGCAGTAACACCTATTTCACTTATTTCATATTAATTGATAACTGATCATATTTACTGTTACATTTCAGATTGCCTGGGCATTTGTTGGCATTATGACGGGATTCCTAATGACTTACACTTTCCACTGCACGTGGGTCACGTCCGAAGCTTATTCGAGCCCTTCGATTGTACTTTCTGCCCGCGCGCACGATGGAAGCCGAATTATATTTGACGATTTTAGAGAAGCTTACTATTGGTTACGACACAACACACCCGAGGTTAATTGCTATAAATATTTAACGTTAACGATGTAATTCTGAATGTTTTTTTTTTAGGATTCTAAAGTGATGAGTTGGTGGGATTATGGTTATCAAATAACGGCTATGGCTAACCGAACGATATTAGTCGACAATAACACGTGGAATAACACTCACATATCTCGAGTTGGTCAAGCGATGGCATCGTCCGAAGAAAAAGCGTATGAAATTATGCGCGAATTAGATGTGAATTACGTATTGGTAATATTTGGTGGATTAACTGGGTACTCATCAGACGGTAACAACGAAAATTCACTTTTGCTAATGCAATTGGTCGATTGTTTGTTTTCTTTGTCCGCAGATATAAATAAATTTCTATGGATGGTCAGGATTGGTGGAAGTACAGACAAAGGTGAGCACATCAAGGAAGCCGATTATTACACTTCGTCCGGTGAATTTAGGGTAGATCGGGAAGGTTCACCGACGTTACTTAACTGCCTTATGTATAAAATGTGCTACTACAAGTTCGGAGCAGTTTACACCGAAGCTGGTAAATCGATCGATTGGTGCAAAGTAATGCGAATGTTAATATTTTGTTGTGGGGATTTAGGTAAGCCTCCTGGATATGACAGAGTTCGTAACGCAGAAATTGGAAACAAAGATTTTGAACTTGATGTTCTGGAAGAAGCGTACACGACTGAACATTGGCTCGTACGAATATACAAAGTTAAAAGTTTACCAAATCGTGGAATTTGATTTTTGAATCAAAAAGTTTACAATTTTAGGAGTCATTGATACTTAAAACAGGCGCTATTAAAAATTGTTACACATGTAGCCTTCAATTAAGGCATTGTTTGTTATTTTGTACCATTCCATTTTTAATGACCTTAAAATTCATGTAACAACACCACAAAAATCTCCCGAGCCAAACAATGAATGTATTAAAATGCCAGTGATTTGAGATTTATTGGTTCATTATTTTATTGCATTGTTTTTAATGTACTTTGTCATCGGTGTCGGTCCACTCTGGCACCTTTTTTCCTAAAAATGCTTTGATCCCCCTCTGTGCATCTTCGTATCGTAAATTGTCTACCATTACAACTTCCGCATCTCTATTGAATTAAGATATTTTCTTTAGTGCCACCTTGTCAATAAGTATGAAATATTCTGACCTGTAAGCTGACGAAATGTCTCGCTCAATTTGATCATAATAAAATCGTTTTCCCAATAACGAAACGGATCTGCTTTTTGAACAAATCGCATTGGCTATCTTTGTCGTCTTAAAATTAAAAAAATAAATATTTGTTATTACATAAATAAATAAATATTAAATTTTTCAAAACTACCTCTTCCTCTAATTTTTCTTCCAAGCAAATTTTACTGACTAATCCGCAATGCAATGCCTCTAAATGATATTATAATACTTTGAGTAACTGGTGCTAACAATATTTATTAATTATTTTTTACCTCGAGCAGAAATTGGTAAACCCGTCATGAGCATGTAACTAGAAACCTTTCTAGTCGCAGCTCGAGAAACGGCGACTCCTGGAGTTGAACAGTACAAGCCAACACTCACTCTGAACATGTGATTTAATAAATAACGCAAAAAGTGTTTAGTAATTTTAATACCAATACCCAGGTGTTGAAAATGTGGATTTCTCGGTTGCAATTACAATATCGCAAGAAACTGCCAATTGACAACCCGCAGCTGCTGCTATTCCTATTTATAATAATAAAATAGTAACACGAGTACAAATAATGTCAAATTCTCTTTACCATTTACTTGAGCAATAACAGGTATCGGTAATTTGCTGATTGTTGCCATAACGTCAGTACAGGTAGCAAATATCAATTTATGATGTTCCTTTCCAGTGGCTGATGTCTGTTATGCTTTATATTTTATTTTATGCAAAAATTAACCGGATCATCGAAAATTACCAATTCACTTAAGTCGTGTCCTGCAGAAAACGCAGGTCCTTTACCACTCAAAATGATGCATTTTGTTTCATCTGTGTTTTGAGTTAAGCTTTCTTTTAGTTCTTTTAACATCGCCAGAGATAATGCATTTCTATGAGATAAAATTAATAAATTACCTTAATGTAATATTCGAATACCACACCTTTTTGCTGGATTGTTTAAAACAATTCGTCTAATCCCATTTTCATCATTAACAGCAACTAAATTTGTACTTAATGTCCGAAACATCTGGAGCAAAAAATGTGTATTAAAATTTGCTTTAATTTCAAGGATTTGCTCACTTCCATTACCTGCAATGGCTTCAGATGGCAATTATAAATCAACTTGCAAAACATTTGAATGAATGAAATCAATACGAGAAAAACTGGGAAGATCAACACGACTGTTTTGATTAACTCGCGTCCTTGAAATGTTCAGACGCTATATAATTTTTAAGATGACGTTATAAGATGTGATATTTCTTTACTCGTTTACACAAAACATTGCGTAATTCATAACGGAGTATTAAAATACGCGCGCAATTTAAACGAAAAAAGTGTATAAAGTTGAGTCTTCTTTATCTTATCTACACAGATCGATTTCACACGAATAAAATTAACTTATCTTGAACCAACCTTTAGATTCGGAGATTAAAAAGTTCGAATTTATTTTTTTTCCGAAGTAACCACGTCAATGGACACACCTGTTAACAACAATACCACAATACGGCTTTGTTTTCCCCGAAAACAACATTCATTTATTTCATTTATTAATTTTATCCATCCAATCCAAATACGATTGACATTTTCTAGTTTTTCTGATGCCTATACTGTACTAATATTATTTCGAGAAATTACATATAAATAGTTATACTCTGCGCAGGTCGGTTAAAAAGAAATTTCGCATCCTCGATTATATTATCAAGATTATTTCAAACAAAATACTAATAAAATTTTTAAAATTGTATGTCTCATTTATTTTAGCGCGTCTTAATCATCCAGGGCTTCCAATGGGGACCCATACGTCCATGAACACGCGGGCGAGGTCCCATAAACCCTGGGCGAGGTCCCATATACCCCGGACGATGTCCCGTATACGCCGAGCGAAATTCCCTGTGCCCCGGCCGAGGTCCCATATAACCTGGCAGAGATCCCAGGTGCCCTGAATTTCGCTCTGAATTCTTGTTTTTGTCAGTCAATTTCAGGCACTGACAACTTCCGTGTCCACAACATTTGCTTCCGAAACATCGAATTCTACACCATCCTTTTTTTACTAAAAGAAATAATAAGAAAAAAAGAGTAATTATGCTAATTAATGATCATTTCGCCCCATGTCATAGAATTTGTAGTTCTTACAAAAGCTTGCGTCTTCAGGGAGACTTTCGTCGTCATCAGAATATGACTGATTTACATGCTCCTGGTTCGCGTACTCCTGATTAGCGTAATCCTGGATAGCATAATCCTGATCTAAAGCCTGTGGTCCCTGATCTAAGAAGAAAGTTACACACTACTACTTGTACGGCACACGGTATACAAAAATAATTACCATCTGTTGTAGCTCGGACGATATAAACTACTATCGTCAAAACTGTTAACATCCATTGCATAATGAATTGAATTGGAATTTCACCTGAAAGGTTAGAAAAAGGAAATATTCGGGATAAATCGAAAAATGTAAAGTTTCATCCATATATATATATACATATGTATATATGTGTTGTTGGTGCTTCCTGTTTTTTGTTGACATTCTTAATGGAATATCCTTTGTCAATTCTTAAAACACCCTATCCCTTATTTTCAGGCAAAATCAATACGATCAATCAAAATACAACAATATTTTTACAAAAAAAACAACAACATTATAATCAAAAATTTAATAAATGGAAATGAATACGGAAACATAATATATAAATTAAAGATAATCTTTATTAATATGTAATTGATTTTACAATGATGTATGTTGGTCTCGGATCCGTGGTCTGTTCCTATTAATTGTCTAAAGATAATTATATCGAATTCAAATTCAGTTGGTGATTCTGTCTGTCGTGATTAACCACAATCTAACAATCTCCAATAAGCTTGCACCCGGATCGAATCAAGTCAGATCTGCGCCAATCCGGATACGATCCGAACATTTCACGGATCGGATTAATTGATCCGATCCGATCCAGATTACTAAGCGGGTTGATCCGATCCAATCCGGAGACGATCCTCGGATCCCGGATCTCGGATTTAATAGCAAATGGGATTTTTTTTTTAAATTACGACAAGGTCACTTTAAAACAAAAAAAATGTATGGTTTGTTTTTTAATTCTCTTTATATCGTTTAGTTGCTAATTAGCAAGTCAGACTCGGAAATTCGACCGTGCTGAGAAATTCGCCATCCCCGAAACATCAATTTTTAACTAACAATTATAAATAAAAGCTAAAAATAAATAAAATGTTGCAAGCTACAACTAATAAACAACATGTGTTTGGCCCTTTATTCATATCTTGTTTTGTCCTAGTTCAAAATCGATGTTTTTCGATTTTCCACATCCGGGGACTAAGCTTGCACCCGGATCCAATCCAATCCGAGGATCCACGGATCGGATCAAGTCGGATCCGGATCGGATTCGACAAAAGCAATCCGGTGGCAATCCGACCTGGATCGGATCGCCAATCGGATCCGTAAATATTTCGCGGATCGGATTGAGTGGATCCGACGATCCGACTCGATCCGATCCAATGATCAAAATTAAAAAAAAAAATTACGTTGTTAAGGTTAAATATGTCTGTTCCGTTTTTTAATTATCTTTATTTCGTTTAGTTGCATGCTGAGAAATTCGCCATCCCCGGGTGCGGAAAATGGACAAAATTGATTTTGATATTTTCATTTTCTGCATCTGGGTTTGGGGACAACGAATTTCTCAACTTGGTCGAATTTCCGAGTCTGCAACTAAACAAACGAAACTAAAAGAAAACGAAATAAAAAGAATTAAAAAGAATTAAAAACAAAATATACATATTTGTGATAATTTAAAAAAAAAAAAAAATCACGTACGCTAAAAAATCCGAGATCCGATCCGGGATCCGCGGATCGTCTCCAGATCGGATCGGATCAATTAATCCATTCTGTGACATTTTCGGATCGGATCCGGATTGGCGTGGATCCGATTTGATCCGATCCGGGTGCACGCTTACCGGACACAGCGAATTTCTCAGCATGGTCGAATTTCCGAGTCTGACTTATTAATAAGGCAACTAAACGAAATAAAGAGAATTAAAAAACAAAACATACATATTTGAAAAAAAGTGACCTTGTCGTAATTCAATTTCAACAAATTTTTTTCAGTCAACGGATCGAATCGAGTCGGATCCACGAATCCACTCAATCCAATCCGCGGATTATTTACGGATCCGATTGGTTATCCGATCCGGGTCGAATCGCCTTTGTCAAATCCGATTTGATCTTCGGATCGGATTGGATCCAGGTGCAAGCTTAATCTTCAATTATAGTGTAGCTGTGTTAGAGATCTGTAGATCGATAGAAAGCCATCTGCTTTCTGATTCAATCAGACCCGTTCCTAGGGTGTTGTGCGCCCATGTGTTTTTTGTCCTGTTGGCGCCCCCCCTCCCTAGTCAGTGAAGCGTTGGGGAGACCTCTGACCAGTAATTCTAAAAATAATACAATTTTAATTTCCAAAAAAAGTTATTTTATTAATAAAATAAAAGAATTAAGCATTATCAGCAGTGTTTTTGATGGGATCTGATGATATAAAGCATCGCCATTTGCATTAAAAAAATGCTTTTTAGCATAACATTCGCCAAAAGCAAAGTTGGCGACACTTCTTGGCATTGCACCTGCTAAAGGCGACGTTGGCAATCACAGCCCACTTTGTACCAAATAAAAGACAATTATCGTTACTTTTGACTGTTTTGAATACAACACATAGTGTTGTATTCAAAATTACAGTCATATACGAATACAACACCATTGTGTTATATTGGAAGTTGTTATATTTGAAAAATTTGCAAAACTTTCGAAAAGTTGATTTGTCGGGCACAATAGTGTTATATTCGTAGCTAACTGCTAAAAAACCAATGGACCTGAAAACTGTTCCCAAATCTGTAAGATGTTATACTAAAACAACATATTTTACTCTATCTCTCAAAGGATTAAATAGCACAATAATACATTGATGGTGAAATAAACACATTAGCACCTAGACTAAAATAAACACAATAGCACCTAGACTCTGAAATAAACACATTAGCACCTAGACTCTGAAATTAATACATTAGCACCTAGACTCTGAAATAAACACATTAGCACCTAGACTCTGAAATAAATACGTTAGCACCTAGACTCTGAAATAAACCCATTAGCACCTAGACTCTGAAATAAACACATTAGCACCTAGACTCTGAAATAAACACATTAGCACCTAGACTCTGAA
>JAQFXT010000204.1:0-58490 GCA_034683725.1 Strigamia crassipes
TTTCAGCTATCAACACATTGGCCTTGGCCCTTTCATTTAATTACATAGAAAATTGCCATTGCCCTAAAGTATGCGACAAAATTTTGTACACCGATCATTTGAAACAAATGGCGCAATCCAATCAATCAGTTGTATCCATTTACTTTGAAAATAATCTGATTGAAGAAATTGAAGAGTACTACAGCTATGATTTCTCATCATTCATCTGCGATGTCGGTGGCAATTTGGGTCTCTTTTTAGGATTGAGCATTCCTGGCTTATTTAAACTCGGACAGTTTATCGTTGTTTTTGCTATTAAAAACATCCATTGCAAAATGAATTTTTAGCACCACATTCAAATAATATTTTTTTTAAATATTAATCTGAGAAAAATAAGTCAGTGTGTAGTATTCAGCACAAAATAATGCCTAAATAAACTGGAGCTAATCAGAACAGCAACTCTAAGTACCTTATAATGTAATAAAAATTCCTACCTTAATCTATCTGTACAAAGTCTTCACTGATAGGACCGGCAGCATCAGGCCCAAAGCAACGTTTTTGAGGGGTTTTAGATTCCTGCTTTTTCGGTTTATTAGGCCTATGGTGGCTGCACAACAGTTTGAAAATGGAGATGGATACCTGAAACAGAAATATTATCAATATACAACCCACGGCCAAAAGTATTAGACCACTTCATTTTTTTGCAAAACAGAAAACATTTATTGCCTGTAATATTCTTTAGGTAAAATTTTAATAAAAAATAAAATAAACACAAAATAAAGCAGGTCTTTTTGCACAAAACTATATATTAGAAATAAAAATATTACAAAATTACATATTAAACATAAGAGTGATAGGACAAAAGTTTTAGACCACATCATTTTGTGGTCATTCTGCGCCACTGAATTCCGCTCCAATAATAACAGCCCCTGAAAACCATAGAGTAAGGAATTGCTTATTCTATGATTTCAAACTTTGTAAAAACGAAAAAGATTCGATTTTTCAAATGTCCCATCCTTAATTTCTACTTTTTAGAATCTGATATCTCTAAATACCATGGAACATTGCAATAAGTTTATAAATATCAGCTAACAATGCTTCGTATTTTTTCGTTAAAAGTTATACCAAAGCTGTTTTCAGCACATATTCCATCAGTAAATTAAACAGTTCGAATTTTTTTAATAATTTCTTTCTGTAGAAAACAAAGAAAATATTTTTAAAAAAGAAAACGCAATCAAGTGAATGGTGTCAAGAATAAAATTCCAGACCAAAACTCAAAACGAAGCTTCGCATAAAAATTCTTGAACAGTTCGATTGAGGCACACAAACGCCTAATGCCCAAATATATGAAATAGTTCAATTATTGCAGAAATGGGCCAATTTTTTACAAAAATGCCCGAACCGATAAAACTGCTCAATCGGCCCTTGGATTCCACTCATTTCGGACTAGAACATGTCAACTCACTCAAAATCCAACTTAAACATTGCTGGATTAAAGAATAATCATGCAGTATGATTATTTGCAGTCCAGGAATATAATTTACAATTACGTGTGTGAAATAATAATTTGAAAAAAAGCTTACTGGTGATCTTTTCATTGTTCAAGTGCATGCGCCATGACAGCAACAGGCAGCGCTAGTTGGCGGGAAAATTCAAACCTACGCAACGGTTTTATTCAATGACTCAAACCACCGATTGAGTTAGTTAATTTTCTTAGGCTTATATACCTATTTCGCTTTAATGCTAACAATAATGTACTTAAAGAATACTTTTACTATTATTTTTTACATGCGACAGCACTACCTACTGGGCAACTTAAACAATTATCACCGCTTCTAGGTCCAAGTGGAGCGCTTTAGGTTTTAAATAATATTTCAGTTGAATATTTTATTTTTATTATTTATTCTGAAATAAAATACAACAAAATCCAATTCTTATTTTTTTTTATTCTTATATCTTCACTAAAATATATTTATGTAATGCGATTTCTTGAATGTCACAAACAGTTTACAATTTACACAAAATCAGCTAAAACTTTTTAGAATTATTCACCAGCATAAAATAAATGTTTAGATACAAAAAAATAATAATAATAATACCCATATAAAATTCCTAAACATTAAAATCATGATGAGAACAAAAACGTCATTCAAAATAAACATTTAATAAAACCAAAATAACGATATACAGCAAAACAAATCTATATAGCAACAAAACAAAACACATACTTCAAACATTTATCATTTATTACACGTTTAAATTGAAATAAACATTCCCAAAAGCTAAATAATTATTGCACCGACTAACGATAAATTCTTTTTTTCATATAAAATTAATATTTTGATTCAACACCGATTACTAAACACCAAACTTGACTACACAAACCAAATCCAAAATGGCTTCCAAAATGGCCGTTCATCTGTGATACAAAAATCGGATAATTTGGTAAAATTATTTAACATAGGCCACACTGGTATATTCTAAAATAAAATTTTTAAACACGACATGGTGTCGGTTCCATGAGTGCACTACTTCGTGCTCATCATTGTGACTAGGAAATGATAAGAAAATAATAATTTCTCGTTAAGTTAGGCACTAAATTTAAATCCATAACTCGTCGTTGCAAACAACACCGCTTTCTAGTGCAAAATTAGTCAGTGGTGCTTCTCCATACCAAAACACACGTACGATAATTGGATAAACTTAAAATTACAATTTATAACATCAAAATTCGATATCTGACACTTAAAATATATCTCAAGGTGTAACAATGCAACCATCATTTTGTACTTGAGGAATGGTTTTTTTTTTTTCTTTTTCTCTGTTTTGAAATGTGAAACATTGAAAAATGTCTGGATTACCAAAATATTATTTAAAAAATTATGTTAACAATTTGAAATGAATTGTTTTTGGTTTTTTTTTGGTTATTTTCTGCATTTACAAAGTGAAAGATAGTGGAATGAATGTTTAAAATTATTCATGAAGGATAGGAAAAACTGAAAATCTTTTTCTCCGGTAGACGTGCCGTCTGCGATAGTCTCAGACTATGTCTCTATATAAGTTGCCTATCATCTTAGACTTTTATTTTTCGAAAATTATTTCTTCGTTTTGCCACCTGTTCAATGAGAATAGAAAAGAAAATATAATGGGGCCCTACACTTTCTAATTTTTTATTTGTTTTCTGGAAATTGGTCATTTTTTTTCCAGGAAATTGGTCATTTTTCCTTAAAATTTGGTCATTTTTCCTTAAAATTTGGTCATTTTTCCTTAAAATTTGGTCATTTTTCCTTAAAATTTTGGTCATTTTTCCTTAAAATTTGGGTCATTTTTCCTTAAAATTTGTCATTTTTGTCATTTTTTGACGAAATGTGTCATTTTTGACGATGTGTGTCATTTTTTACTAAATGTGTCATTTTTTGACGAAATGTGTCATTTTTTGACGAAATGTGTCATTTTGTGACGAAATGTGTCATTTTTTCAAAACATTGTGTCATTTTTTCATGAAATTTGTGTCATTTTTTATGAAATTTATGTCATTTTTTTATGAAATTTGTGTCATTTTTTCATGAAATTTGTGTCATTTTTTCATGAAAATTGTGTCATTTTTCATGAAATTTGTGTCATATTTTCATGACATTTGTGTAATTTTTTAGTAAAGATTTCAATTATTTTCATGAAATTTGTGTCATTTTTTAGTAAAAATTTCAATTATTTTCATAAAATTTGTGTCATTTTTTAGTAAAGATTTCAATTATTTTCATGAAATTGTAACTTTTTTTATAAAAAGTTACAATTGTGTCATTTTTCACAAAATTGTGTCATTTTTCACAAAATTGTGACATTTGTTCACAAAATTGTGACATTTTTCACAAAATTGTAACATTTTTTCATAAAATTGTGACATCTGTCATGAAATTGTGTCATTTTTTCGTGTCGATTACGATCATTTTCATGAAAAATTAATATTATTTCCTCAAAAATTTCAAGTTCCCATTCCGTCACCATTTCCAGTTACACAAACCGAAGTAAACTTACCTTTAAGAGTCCAATTTGGCCAATTCACTCGTATAAATCCCGATACTTTCCATATCATATAACACAAAATAAATTTGCTTCAACGAACTCGACATAACATTCACAAAATAATTCGAAATAGCTTTCAAAATTATTTGAGCTGCCTGTTGCTTCGGAAAACCAGCACTAAAAATACAACAAACATAAATAAATAAAACAAAATAAAACAAAATAAAACAAAACAAAATAAAATAAATAACCCAAAATACAAAAAAAATAAAACCGATCAATTTCGTACATAATTCTAAACAAACAAACGTATTTCGTCGACTAAACGCGTTCATTTACTCGAAGAAACACACAAATAATCAATTTACCGGCCACTCCCAACTGATGGAAGGGCGACAGACTTTAAATTCTTGCTATCAGCTAAAACAAGACAGTTTTTGACGCTTTTCCCCAAAAGAGTCGGCGCATCCGTAACACTGACGTTAGGCCCGTTACAATGGATCACAAATTTAGCCGCGAAATTGTGACCGGGACAAATAGCCGCTACAAAACCGGAAGAAAAACATACAAAAAATAATTTTAAATAAAATTTTTAAATAAAATCCAATATCGGGGTTCATTTTCCGGTTCATTTTCATAATCCCTGGTGTCTACGAAGAAAAACAAAAAAAAAATTAAATCGCGGTAATTCAAAGAAAACTTACTTTCCAGTGCCAAATGGCGGCACCGCTAGTGATTTGATATTTTTCTCGTCCGCTAAAGTCAAACAGTTTTTCACTGTTTTCTCCAGTAAATCATTACTGTTATTTGAACCAAAAGTTGGCGCATTGCAATGTATCACATATTTAGCTGGGAAATTGTGGCCGAGACAAATGGCCGCTAGAGAAAATGGAGAAAGGCAAAACAAGCTTGCAATTTAAACGTGGAATTCGGCGCATGCTCGTTTATATGTCTTGACTTGAATATTTTGTCAATGAATATTGAATTTCTTACCACCAGCAACATCCAATTGACCATTGGACGAAATTAAATCTTTGATTTCTTGTTGGAATTCTTTTCCTCCAACTTTTTCAAGAGTTTGACCTGAAATTCAAATTTGAATTAATTTAATTCTATTTAATGGGGCGCAGTGTATAGAAAAGAAAGAAATAAAAGTAAAGTTAAAGAAGATAAAGAAAACTAGCAAAACTATTGATAAAATATCGATAAAAATGTCAAAAATATCGATAAAATGTCAAAAATAAGCAAAAATTTCAATAAAAGGGTCCAAAATAAGCAAAACTATTGATAAAAATGTCCAAATAAAGTAAAAATATCGATAAAAATGTCAAAAATAAAGCAAAAATACCGATAAAAATGTCCAAATAAAGCAAAAATACCGATAAAAATGTCCAAATAAAGCAAAAATATCGATAAAACGTCTAATTAAAGTAAAAATATCGATTAAACGGCCAATTAAAGTAAAAATATCGATTAAACGGCCAATTAAAGTAAAAATATCGATAAAATATTAATAAAAATTAAAAATATTAATAAAAATGTAAACAACAAAAAAAAAATCAAAAATAATGTAAAGAATGTGATTTTGGGGTACATTTAATCATTGCGGTACACACGCAGTCTCCAAATGAGTTACCTATTTCGCCACCCATGTAAAACGACGCATTTGTCGGATTAATTATCGCGTCGGCCGTCACGTTCACGATATCACCTTGTATAACCGTCAACTAAAACGTTAAAAATTAAATCAGAAATTGTTGTTTTTTGCTGTAAAAATTCCCCACGAGACCTTTTGTCCTAAAAACAATTTTTTCTCCGACAAAATCGTGATCCCGGTTCCACCAGAAGCAGAATTCGTCGTGTTATCTTTGGCTCCCTAAAAAACATCCAAAATAAACCAAATGAATAAACAGTCTACAAACAATTAACTCGATTCACCTTTCCTTTGGCTTTTCCTTTCACAGTTTTATTAACTGTCGTTGGTTTTTTCACCGGTTTCGCGGGCGCTAACTTTGGTTTTTTATACGGGGGCGAGACCGGTGCCATAGATGGCGGATTATTAACAAAAACAAACTTGCCACCTTTCTTTTTAGCTAATAATTCTGGGTGGATTTTCGGTAACACGCCTCCCGATGCGATCGTCACGCCTTTCAATAACTAAAAATAAAATTTATTAAATAGAAATTTTAAAAAATTAAAAAAAAATTAAAAATTTATCACTTGATGCAATTCCTCGTCGTTCGCCACAGCCAACAAGATATGTCTAGGAGTCACACGTCCTTTTTTATTATCACGAGCTGCATTTCCAGCCAATTCCAATATTTCAGCTGAAAATTCAAAAAAATAACGTTAAAACATAGGCCTATATTTTTAAAATACAAAACAGAGTAAAATAAGCCAAAAAAAACATAAAAATCGAATAAATTAGGGGTTTTCGTGCACAAATTTAATTATTTTAATTGATTTGCTACGACGAACGAATACAAATAATATTTTTTCGTGCTGGACCTGTTAGATATTCAATAACGGCTGCCAAATAGACTGGTGCGCCCGCTCCTATGCGCTGGTGGTGCGTGCCCTTCCGTAAATAACGGTGCAGCCGTCCCACGGGGAACAGAACACCGGCTTTTGCCGATCTAGTCGTAGATTTGTTCCTCTTCTTGCCTCCTCTCCCTGACATTTTGTTAATTAACCTTGTTTACTTTACTAGTGCCGAGCGAATCATCGAGCCATTTGAACCGGAAGTGGCGCGCACTCTCACTCCATCTCGTATAAGCGAGTCAAAATGGACACGAATTTCCAGACGATGAAAATTTTTATTTTTATTTACAAACAATGCTGCTTTCATTTTTCTGTCCGCTGATTATACATTTCGTCACATAAAGATTAGCTAAAATTCCGTTAAAGTTAAAATGGCTGTTTCGAACCCGATATTTTATTTTTATTTTTATTTTTTTATTTTACATCATTGGAAAATTAAAGATTGAAAATACTGAATAATATTTTTTTACTTTATTTGTTAATTTATGTTTATGATGAACTAATTATTGCCGTTTGGAAACACTTAACCTCTGTAGGCTTTTAAAAAATAAAAATAAACATGAAAAAAAAAAAAACCCTCCGAAAACAAAATTAATCGAATTAAATAACAAGCTGCCCCCAAAAGAAACTCAACTTTGAATTATAATTGACAAGTGTCACAGGCGTTTGGCGTACATGAACAAACAACAGTCTTCAACATTACGTCATTGAGAGAAAAAAATATAATATTTGTATATATATATATATATATATACTGCGAAATGTAACCCAATTGTCACTTAAATCCTCAGGCACACAAAACTTGCATTGGAAAAGCCGAAATTAATCGTTTTCGGGCGCCGAAAACGTTACAAAAATTTGTTTCAACACAAATCCGTGATTAAATTAATGAAATAAACAAAAGAAAACAAAAAAAAATCAAAAAAATTTAAAAAAAATTCGATTATTCTAACTTTTTTCATTCATAACTCTGGAAATGGAATTTAAATCTCTATCACACAAGCCAACATTAAGCAAGATGAGCTTCGCAACACCCGATCAGACAATCCTAACTCTTATTATCGCCGTGGCTGGTATGAAGAGACCCGTGAACAACTGTCGACGAAGACGCTTGAGCCGTTAACTGATGATGTCCGTGTCCCGGACTGGCCATCATGGCCGCTGGGACCGCGGGTTTGGCAAATCGTTCTTGGGAATTGGACGGCCGAGCTTTGATTGGTCCAGGCTAATAAAAATTAAAATTAAAATTAATTTTTTTTTTTAAATTAATTTTCCGCTTGGTTTACCATAGTGTGGACACCAATGTGCATCGGTGGTGGTGGTGATGTGCTTGGCAAGTACGTTGATAAAGCAGGCAAGTGATAGATTGGCTGTCCACAAGTTTGGCATCGGCCCATGGGGCTCGTGGGACTAAAGGCTTCGCGGACCCCGCCGTAATTAAGACCTAGAATTTAAAAAATATTTAAAAAAATTTACATTTTTATAATTTTTTTTAAAAATTTTTTTTGATTGACTTTGTTTATTTTGATTTATTTTTGATTTTTTGATTGATTTTTGATTGATTTTGATTTATTTAGATTAATTTTTAATTTTTTAAATTATTTTTTGTTGATTTTTTTTTAATTTTTGGGATTTATCTTGATTTATCTTGATTTATTTTAATTTATCTTAATTTATTTTGATTAATTTTGATTTATTTTTGGTTTTTTTAAAATTTATTTTAAATTTTTTAAATTTATTTTTAATTATTTTCACCTGGACTCAAAGGTCTGGACGAACTAGGCGACGGGTTATAGGGAATCGGACTGCTGACGGTTCGCGGACGCGGTATAACTTGACCCATCGAAGTCATTTCATTGAAATGTCGCTCCTCGTCCATCTCCAAGCTCGACTCGCTCTCAGACAAATGGCGACACAAGGCCTCTCGACGTTCCATCTCCATATGCAATTTTCTCTGCAAACGAATATTCTCCTCCCGGATTTGCTTTTCCTCCATCGCATATTGATTCATCTTATCCGTATCTAAATTAATCCATAAAAAAACAATAATAAAAAATAAAAATGTCTAACTAAAAATGCTTTCGTACGTTCTTGCTGCGCGGCGTGTAACTGGGTCTTCAATTTCGACACTTCATTGCGAAGATGTTGAATATGAAGCGTCAAATTCCCCGCCGTGTCGCCGTCGCTGATATCTCGCGGTGATGGCGGCGCCGAAACAGGCTGATCGAGTTTTTCTTGCAAATTTCTACAAAAAAAAAATAATAATAATAAAAAATATAAAAAAAATAAAAATGAATTTTTTTTTTTTTAAATTTAAAATTAAAATTAATTTAACCGTTTTTCGGCCTCCAATTTGTCCATTCGTTTCCATAATTTATTGACCAGAGCTTCTTGTTCTTGTTCCAACGTGTTTTCCAACTCCACTTTCTCCCGACGCAGCTTTTCAAACAAAAACAAAAAAATCAATCCCAACATCGAATAAACCCCCCCCCCCCCAAAAAAAAATACCTGTTCCAAATTAGCTTGTTTAGCCAACGTTTCTGCCTCCAATTTCTCAATTTTCCTCATCAATTTATTAACCAAACATTCCTGCTCTTGTTCTAACGTCTGCTCCAACTGCACCTTCTCCTGCCGCAACTAAAAAACCCAAACAAAAATCAATAAAAAACCAATTAAAAACCAATTAAAATCCAATCAAATCAAACCTGGTTGAGTTTCCTCGACAAATCATTCGTTAAACACTCTTCTTCTTGTTCATAATTCAGCGCCAACGTCTCTTTCTCCTTTTTCAGCGCTTGGATCTTCTTCAGCAGCGTGTTACTGATGAATTCCTCTTCCTGTTCCGCTTTAGCTTGCTACAATTCAATAAATAAACACTTTTATCAATTATTTCACGCCTCAATAATTAATAATAAACAATTACAAGGCTGTAAAACGTGGCTTAAGTCAATGGGGTACGTCGGGAATAAGATTTGGACGTTGTAAGACAATTAAAACGACGCTTTAAGTTGATTTTTGAGTGTTTTTGAGCATGCTGTTTGTAACCCGTTTACTTACTATGGTCACACTGGCTTGACGCAGAGCACGGTTTTCTTCTTGTAGCGACTTTACGCGCAATTTAAACGTCTCCAATTCAACTTTTAATACTCGGTTAGCTTGTTGTAAACTCTCGATTCTCTTCTGCAGTTGTTCTCTCGTGACAGGTGAGGGTGGCATCATGATGGGACCACCATCTACCGAACTAGAATCGCTTTCGCTAGCACTATCCGCCATTTTGGCGATTCCCAACGTGCGACTGCCTGTTATACAGCGCTGGGCGAGCGTGACGTCATTCATTCTCGTAAGAAGTGATTAACATAAATAGTTTAATGGCGTTGGTTTGACGTCACCAACATCCCGCATCAGTTATCTCGCATTGCTCCCGCTCCTCCATCAATTGTTTATGTAAGAAATATTTGGCTCGGAGGAGAGGTAGTTTGTGTAAAAAAAAATGAAATGAGAATGGGAGGATTTATTTTTAATACCTGAACGGGTTATTTTGATTGGAAAATACGAAAATCAAAACGTAAGAGAAGAGCTTTCCCGCAATACACGAAATCATGATATTTGGTTTTCTTCGTTTAAATATTCGCAAATCCTGAGCAATTTGCGTCGAATCATGATCAAATTAACGCCAGCCATCGTTTTAATTGTATTTTCAGCGATTTATGAAATTGGTAATGTATTTTTATCAAAAATTAAATAATCAAACGGCCATTTTTTTTTTTTTTTTTTGAGTTTGTTTAGAATTTGGATTAACCTATTACGTAATTGCAGATGGCGAACGACTTCCGGAACTAGTTCTTCCCAAAAAAGAAAATCTTAGTTGTTATAGTTGCAACAGTTTCACCGACAACGAAACGTGCATTACTGTGAATCCGAATAAAACGAAAATCGCATATTGTCCGGACAAATATTTATTTTGCGAAGTAAAAAAAAAAAAAAAAAATTGTTTTTACAATTAAAAATTCAAAAATTGTAAATTTGATTGACAGGTGCGGCAGTTTTCCTTCTTGACAAACGGCACAACAAAATTATGGTACCTCGAACGACGTTGCAAAGACGAATGCGAAGATTACTGTCTCGGAATGGGCGAAAAAATCCGTCTTTTCTCGTGCACAAAATGCTGTTCCGGCGATTTATGCAACTCCGGAAGTGGGTCACAACCCTTGATAATAAACATCAATCTCATTTTCCTCCTTATTTCCATCATCACCTTCAAATAACACAAAAAAATTTATATATATCTTCATAAAAATTTTTATTTTTATAGAATTTTCCTCCTTTTACTCCTTTTTTTTCCATTACAAATTTTGCTCTTATTTCCGATTTTAAATTATTAAATTACAAAATAAAATAAAAAGAATTAATTACAATAAATAAAAAAATTGCGAATTTTGAATTTTTTACCAAAAACAAAAAATTATTTCTCTTTTTTATCCGTCTGTTTGGAGTTGAAAAGCTTTCGTAATCGCTTCTCGACTTTAGCGTACGTGCGCTCCATTTTGTAATTAGCGTCTTCCATTTCCTCCACCAGCGAGAATATGAACGATCCGAATGAAGATGTTAATAGTATCCATGTAGATAGAAGTGGACCTAAGAGCCTTCGTTTCAAATTTATTCTTTAACGTTGTTCATGTGCAATGCATGCTTACGCATTGATGGGGTCGTAGCTTTTGCCGGCGTACGCTGGTGACCATTCGGGGGACAATTCGGCCATTTTGATTATTCGTTGGGTGTCAAAGAGGAGGAAGCCGCCGAAAACTACGAGGCCGCCGTAGATGCTCATCGAGTAGAGACCCGCGCCCAGAGCGGTGCTTGCCGGGAAGAAAAACGTTCCTGCAAATTTTTATTATTTATTGTTTTTTTTTTTTGTTGTTGTTTGTTTGCTCGTTTATTTACCTAGTGAAGATACGAAGACAACACCTAGGCCCATCGCTAGTGGGCCTCCAACGTGCAGGAATTTTTCACTCGGAGCGCAGGCGGCGAGTAGAGACAAACCTAGTTGTTTGATAAGGTGAAATGTTTTAGTTTTTTGGTTGATTTTTGGAAGTGGCGCGATGGAATCGTTGGTATTTGATCACAATTTCACGGTATTCACTTTAATGATTAATGATTTTTGCAAAAAATTGTAAAAATTGATGAAAAATTGGTTAAATTTTGTAAACATTGATAAAAAATTGATCAAATTGATGACAAATTGATGAAAAATTGATCAAATTGATGACAACTTGATGAAAAATTGATCAAATTGATGACAATTTGATGAAAAATTGATCCAATGGAAGAAAAATTGATCAAATATTGATCCAATTAAAGAAAAATTGATTAAAAATTGATCCAATTGATAAAAAATTGATTAAAAATTAATCTGATGAAAAATTCATCTAACTTTGTCAAAACTGATGAACAATTCATCTAACTTTGTCAAAACTGATGAACAATTCATCTAACTTTGTCAAAACTGATGAAAAATTTATCTAACTTTGTAAAATGTAAAATGTAAAATGTAAAAATGTAAAATGTAAAAATTGATGAAAATTTGTCAAAATTTTATCAAAAAAATCATAATCAAATTCCCGAATAACGAATAATCATTACGCCTTCAACATTTAAACAAAACAAATACAACCTCCAACAACACCAGCAGTGTACCACGCAGCTCGGATCAACAACGGTCCTCCCAAGAAGCACAATGGCGCAATAATCGTCCCTATCAGACCACTATGTGCCATCCACACCATTTGCTTCGCACCAAACGTATCAGTGTACGGAATCGAGTGCAAAACCATTCCAGTCCCAACCAACGTAACCAATATCGCCATGGTCGACTGAAACGAACCAAAATTATAAATAAATAAATAATAAAAAATAAAAATAAAAAAAACCCACCATCAGCGAATTCCTAGTAAGTAATCTCATTATGGTCGCATTGCGCGAAGTCGCCATAGCCGACGCCGCAGTTATGCCCAGACTTGCACCGAAATACAAATAAGTCGTACGGATCCTTTGCCTTACGTATTCGGGCCACATCCTGTAAAATGGAAAACACCCAAATCAACTTACAGATAAACAATATACGGTCTCTAGGAAAATTATTCACCACCCATTTCAGAAACTTTTAATATTTGAAATTTCTCAAATTACCTTACAAAAAAAATGCATTTTCAGACCAAAAAAAAGTATTTTCAGACCAAAATAAAGTATTTTCAGACCAAAAAAATGCATTTTCAGGCCAAAAAAATGCATTTTCAGGCCAAAAAAATGCATTTTCAGGCCAAAAAATGCATTTTCAAACCAAAAATTGCATTTATAAACGAAAAAAAATTGTTATTTTAAAAAATAAATGCTTTTTTAAACCAGAAAATGCATTTTTGGACAAACAAAAAGATGCATTTTTGGACAGACAAAAAAATGCATTTTTGGACAAACAAAAAAATTCATTTTTGACTAAGAAAATGCCTTTTTGGCAGAAACATGCAAATTTTGGCAAAAAAAATGTATTTTTGGCAAAAACATACATCGCAGGAACAATTTTGAACCTTCCAGACAAGAGTGTAAATTTTAAAATCAGTTTATCTTGATGAACGCTTTAGAGTAATCAAAGTTAAACAGTTTTGTTGTAATAAAATTCGGCTCATTCCAGGTCATTTTGTTGGTAATATTAACCCTCAGCATATTCATTTTTGCACCCACAATTTTTTTTTCCTAAAATGAATGATTTGGGCCAAACTATGATTTTTTGTGAATAATAGTGAATTTTTTGTTTAAATATCAATTTTTCTGCTTAAAAATAACAATTTTAAGCTACAAAATGATCAGTTTAAATTAAAAATAAGTTTTTGGATATAAAAATGAATAAATCTGTTTATGCCTCCCTCTGTGGCTCCCATGTGTTATCACACTATAAACCACCTATGGTAGGAACGGGCTATAATTTCGTTAAACGTTTGTGAAAATTTGAATAATATTTTATCAATTTACACGGCTTTATCGATCGCTCCGAGCTCGTTGGACAAACCAATTCCATAATAACAGAGCGCGCCTAAACCGAAGGCCGATGCACCGGCCAATGCTCCTTTTCCGATCACAAAAGCTGAAAAATAAAACATATAATATTAATTTTTTTTTAAAAATCATTTTCAACGTCTTTTTGACATTTTTCGACGTTTTTTCGACGTTTTTTGACGCTTTTTCACCAGTTTCGCCCGCCGGTTCCATTAGAATTTCCTTCAGTGTTTTCTTGGGGGTGTCGAACGCTTGTTTTAAATTTCCTCGTCGTCGGAAAGCGCTTTTGGATTCGTTGGCGAATTTGTGGACTCTTATTTCAACCCATGATGTTGGTTTGACACGCAGAAGTTGCGACGAGCGTGTCAGTTGACACACGGCAAACCTCGCTGTCATCATTTTAGCCTGGAAAATTTTTAATTGCGTCATTCGGTTAAATATAGTTTAAAACTTGTGTTTTGGAGTTGTTTTGTTTACTTTTTGATTTGATTTCGTAAGTAAAACTGCTGGGAATTAGCTAGTTTTGCTTCAAACCTCACTGAGCACGGTTTTTGGTTGTAACTCAAGATAATTTTGAAGATGTTCTTCGGTCTGCGCGTGAAATAATCTCGATTGTCGACACAACAAACAATTCCGCCATCTAACGGCAGAAACTGAAAGTGATTGTTTGTTTACTGTTTCGACTTTTTCGAACACTATCATGAAACTTATAATAGAATTTATAATTTTTTTAAATGTGAAACGGTGGAGATAAATCGGTAATTTGTTTATTTTGTTTATTTTGCTGCACAAATTTATATTTTTTATTGTTTCAGATTTTGTGAGATGAAGTCGTGCGAGTTTTAGCCATTTTATAAAAGTTTAAGGTGTAAAACTGTAAATATTGTAGAAAAATTGTATTTATTTTTTTTTCTAACAGCGAAAAATTATTTTTTTATTGCAGGTATAATTTATTTCCATTTTCACCGATTTTACTATAGTCATTTAAAGAGATCTAAAGTCTGTGCAGCTCCGTGCATGGCTCCATGGCAACTCAGTGACTAAACACTTTACACAAATAATGCGCGCTGTGTTTCACTTCCACCCGATTTTAATCCAAAGTTTGTACCAAAAAAAACACCAATCAAACCTTATTTTCGTAAAAATAATTTTATTTTTATTTCCAGATGTTTCATTCGATGCAAGGATTTATCGCGGCGATTTTCTACGGAAGCGTATCGAGCGCAATGGCTTTTCTAAACAAAGCTTTACTATCACATTACAGTTTCAATCAACCAATATTCATCCTTTTAATCCAAATGTGCTTTGCCGTTCTAGCCGTAGAAGCTTTAAGACTTCTTAAACTAGTCTCAATTGCATCCTATTCATATCCAAGAGCAAAAATCATGTTTCTAGCATCACTTTGCTGCACTTTACATTCAATATTCGCATTAATCGCTCTTGAGGGGATGAACATCCCCATGTACGCCATCATTAAACGATGCACGCCATTGGTCAATTTAATTTTATCCGTTTTCTATTTACACAAACCCGTCCCGTCCAATTTAATAATAACTTCAATCTTGTTGATAACTGCCGGATGCATCGTAGCAGGTCAAAAATAATTTACCGTAATCAATTTTGTGAAAAAATTTTAAAATATTTTTAGGTTTTGGGGATTTAACTTTCGACGCCATTGCGTATACAATCGGCGCCATAAGTGTTTTAATCCAGGGCGTTTACCAAACGTTGATTCAACATGTTTCCGAGAGGAAATATTCAACATTAGAAATATTTTATTACAACAGTTACAACTGTTTGTTCTACACAATCGTTTGTTTTTGCACGAGTGTTTTCTTTGGAAATAAAATCTCTTTTACAATATTCAACGGTCGGTGTCCCACAACATAAAAAAAAATTGCACTTAAAAAATTCACAATATTATTTGTATTTACAGATCACAATTTCTTATTGTGTTTCTTTGCCGTTACTTCCATGGGAGTTTTATTGAATTACTCTTTGTTCCTGTGCACGAATCTCAATTCGGCGCTCACAACGAGCGTTGTCGGCATTTTGAAAAGTATAATTCAAACCGTCGTCGGGTTCTTTGCGTTCGGCGGAGTCACTTTCCACCCGTTAAACATTTTAGGTAGAGAAAAATCTAAAAATCGTTTAAAATACAATTTCTTTTAAATATTTTTAAATTAATTTAGGAATTACACTTAATACTGGCGGCACCGTTATGTATTCCGTAGAAAAACTCCGCGAAAAACAAAACAAAACGCAAATGGCTAACCACATTTGAGTTAATAATTTAACTTAATCTCGTTTTCACAATTGAGTATTGAGCGAATCAGGATTCCCGTTGCGTTTGTCCTCTTCCGGTTCACGACTGAGCAATCTGGGACCGGATAAGACGATTAAAGCGGCGCCAATAGGCGCTGTGATCATTATTGCAAGAACAGCAATGGCGAGTAACTTGAAAAATGAAAATTGTTCATTTCAAAAATCAACTTCCGTTTTTTCCTTTTTTAATCGAATTACTTGACTCGCGAACTGGATTTCCGCCGAATTATCTCCGTGGCCCTTTGTCCTCGCGTAATCTAGCGCAACAGGCCCGATGGCCGCCTAAATAAAGTCAAAAATCGATTAAAATCAAACCAATTGTGCGAATAAAATTGTCCAAACTTGAACAGTTGCTTTCGGAAGCCACGCTAAGGCGACGAAGAGTCTTTCTTTCCAGTTAAAACCTGCTCCTAGAACGGAGAGATACGAAACGAGTATGCGAACCGTCAAACCGCACGCCAAAGTGGCAACACCATAACCTAAAAACAATGAAATTATTTTTTCAAAAATGTGTAAAATTTGGGAATTAAATTGCTTACCAATGACATTGAGATCTAATGAATTGATCGATATTTCAGCCCCAATAAGGGCAAATAGAAATGGTTGAAAAACGAACCATAGAAACGCGTAGATATGATTAATGGATTCCTAAAAAAAAATTTAGAAAAAATTAAATAAAATAAAATAAAAATCATTAATCGAATTACTAAAGAATTTTTGTCTTCTTTTCGCCATCGAATGGCGGCAATAAACGCTAAAATCAAACACGCGAGCGGTCCGGACCCTGCGAAATCGAAAACGCGACTTCCAAGCACCGCGAACACGCCGGTGAAAAACACCAAACTCGACCTCAAAGCTACAACACGTGACTAATAATTTTAAAAAAATTTATAAAAAATATTTGAAAATTTATAATTTCAAGTTACGTTTGATTTGTTGGGTAAAAACCACAACAAAAGTCCAACGACGGACCCGTAAACGACTCCGATTACCACTTCAATGGGTCCTTGAAGAACCGTCATGGTCAAATTACCTGTAGATTAAAACCAAATAAATGAAAAATATTTTAAACATTTTTCAATGTTTATTTCACCGGTAGAAAAAGTGATTGCCAACACCACACCGAAGCCCCCGATGGCTAAAACGTCATCGATGCTCGCGGACGCAATCACCAGAGTTGGGATTCCTTTCGCCGTGCCGTATTTCCGTTCACTTAACGAGAGTAAACAAGGCACAACGACGGCTGGGGAAACGGCAGCCAACACAAACCTAAATAAAAATAAATTTTAATTTAAAAAAATTCAAATTACTGTAAATTATCCTCTGGTTATACGCGGGCACTCATTAGACCAGAAAATCAGATAAAATTTGTCAGTAGTGCGCGGGTCACTATTGTAAGGTGCAGTGTTGTAAAATAGAGACCAGTTTACATTCATCTTCATTAAAATTATTCCAATATTCCTGTAAGTTAATAATATTTATCGGTTTAATTGATAATATTTGCACTTTTTTATCGCGATTCTTTTTTTTTCAAAACCGAATCGCGATTTTTTAATAACACCGCAACACGGTATATCGCAATATCGCAACAAACCACAATCCTCCGGTTTCATGTTTTCAGTGGTCTCGTTAAAAATAAATTTTTGTGCAAATTAACGCATTTTTGTCAAAAAGTCTTTTTTTGCACGAGCAAAATGCACTTTTCGATTTAAAAGAGTAGTTTTTTCATGTTTAAATGCATTTTTTGGTCTAAAAGAGTTGTTTTTGTATGTTTAAATGCATTTTTCGGGCTAAATGTGTTGTTTTTGCATGTTTAAATGCATTTTGTGGTCGGAAAGTGTCGTTTTTTTTTTTGCAAATTAAATCATTTTATGGTCAAAAGTGTTGTTTTGCGGTTTTTACGATTTTACGGTTTTGCGATTTTTATAGTTTTGCGGTTTTTGCAATTTTTTTGCGATTTTTTTGCGGTTTGCTGCGGTATTGCGATATACCATAACGATTGCAATGTTTTGTCAATACCGCACCACAACCACAATACAAAATACCGCACAAGCCTAGTGTAAAGGAAAAAATACTCAAAAAGTATTTGCGAATATTATCAACTAAACCAATTTAAATATTATTAATTTAAGGGAATATTTGAATAATTTTGAGACGGCAGCAATTTACAGACTTCTCAAGTTTTAGTGTAAAAACAACATAAAGACCAATACGCGAGTCTCTAATAATTCCATTTTGCCTACAATGCACCCACGTACAGCCAGATAATTTATTTACCCCAACATGAGCCCCCACAGCCAGGGAAACCCCAAAACCAAATGCGAAACCACCATGACCGCAAGAGCTTCGCTCAAACACGGCGAAAATGCCAACCGGACACAAACACAACTCAGTTTCTTCAGCGCTTGTGGATCCAAACCGAGGCCTGCACGGATTAAAATCACGACCAAAGCTACACCCCTAAAAAAAAAAAAATTAAACAAAAATTAATTTCATTAAAATTAAAATCCAAAATAAATCAAATAACCGAATAGTCGTTGACCATTTTGGATCGACATCATCCGCTACTTGAACGCCGGGCACGTTCCTCAACACAAACCCCGCGACCAACATCCCTAACACAACAAAAAAATAATCAACAAACAAATAAACAAAACAAACAACAATTTCGCACCTAACAAACCGGGCAATTTACACAACTCAAAAACGGTGCCAAGAACAGCGGCGACAATCCATAAAATAAACAACGCGAATAAATTCCCGCCGGGTTCCGCACCCGCGCCACTAATCGCCCACACAACGCTCCACAAAGCGATTAATAACAAAATCCGCTGTAAAACCTCAGCCACGGGTCCGGCTGGCGGACACAGCAATGTGTATTTCACTTTCTCCATCACAGTAACCGGAAGTGGATCTTCTTCGGTCCTCAAACACGGCTTAAAGATTTTTTTCACACAAGCCGAACATTTATTCGTCATCCAGAAATCGTTTTTTTTAACTATTAAATCGTCGTCTTCTCCCGGCGCCGTGTTGTTATCTAAAAAGAGCAAAAGTCGATTTAAAACAACCGGGATCAACGGTTTTATCGCCATTTTTATGATTTTATGATTTTATGATTTGTTTACTTTTTATTTTATCTTCGCCCGCATCCAACCATCCGTTGTCGTGTATTGAACTACAAACAGATTAAATATTTTTATTTTTTATTTATTTATTAATTTATTTTGTATTTTTTAATCACTTTCTATGGAACCCCGAGTCCGCACGGTCACCCGCGAGCAAAGTCCGTTGTGTTAATTCATCGATGCTGCTGTTTGAGGATCGTGGAGAATTCTTTTCGTAGAACGATCCATCGATATCATTTTGTTTGTTATCGTCAAGTGGTTTCGATGTTGCCATTAAATCAGGCACGATTAGATGAAATTAGATTAATGAACGGAATCACTACATCCGGATCAGCGTGTGAGTGATGGAGGAAGAAATTTGTGTTGCGCATGCGCAGCGCGGTATTTTTGAATTAATATCCGATTTAGTGTAATAACAATCGGTGCGCACGCACGCTCGTTTTTTAACATTAGAGGTCTGCTGTGGCAAGTTTCGAAACGTAACAGACCGTTATTGCTTGCCTCCTTTTTTGTAATGGGAGACAGGCCTATTTGTTCCAAATGCCGAAGGGCCTAAATTTTCACAGAGATCATGTTTAAAATTGAGCGAATTTCTGCAAAATGACATCGATTCTTCCTACCTCACCCTGGGTCCGATTGGTGGCCGGGAGTTTGGCCAGTGCCGGATTCGCCACGTACATTTGGAAGCGAAGAGTCCAAGTGTTGGATTATGACGACTCTTGGATTCATTTTTTAGCCGAAGCTCCCCTTCGTTCAACAAAAGATTCAAATCAAAAATCTTTCAAAGTATATAAAATTTAAAAAATTTAAATATTCCAGTTCAGTTGTGAACGACATTTTTGGTTTTGTTTACGTTGGGGTTCATTCACAACTGTGCAGGAAATGGTCGATTTTTTTATAAATCTTGTAGGCTGGTGGTTTATGGGATGAAAAATTATTTCTTAGTGCAGTTATGAATTGGGTATTACGTATTTGATGACGTTAGGTTTCATTCACAACTGTGCTGGAATCGGTTAATTTTCGTATTTCTTTTAGGCAAGTGCTTTGTGGGATGAAAAAGCTGTGTTGATTTTGGCTTTGAGGAAACCGTGGTGCCCGAACCGACACGATGTAAGTAATTTAAGGTTTTTGGTTTGGAAATTGTTTGGTTTTGATTGTTTTTTTTTTGTTTTTGTAGGCGGCGGCTAAGGTTTCTGCGCTCGTTAAACCAGAGTTGGACAAACGAGGAATAGCATTATATGCTGTGACTGGTGACACTTGGCTCGTGAGCGGGCTCCATCGCAATATGAAAGGCGACGTCTTTCTTGACGTCGAAGTAGAAAATTGTTTAAAAATCAAAATTTATAATTAAAAAAATTAATTATTTTTTCTAGCAACGATTTTTCCGGCCCAGACAGACTATATATGGTAAAAACAACGATTTGGAAGAGGAAAATGACAAACTCTTTGATGGTACATCGAAAAAATATTTATTTATTGATTGATTGATTAATTAATTTTTATTAGGAATTTTTCTCGTCCGTTCGGGCAGCATCATCCACAATCATCAAGTGGAGGAATTACGCGGCGACATGAATATAAATGACATAATCCGCGTGATTTCGAAACTGAAATAAAAATGGCCGCGTTTGCTATAGACTCGAAAAAAAATGTCCAAAATGTCGACGAACCTTAAACGAAATTTGTAATCCTTTTTTTTATTTTTATTTATACTCGTAAAAGAGAAATAAAGACGAAAAAATGAGACACTGACAAAAATAGATTGAAAAAATGTAATTTTTCTTTTAATTGAATATCAAGCAAATGTATTTACAGCAGTTTGAAACTTCTATTTATTTTTTATTTATTTTTCCTGTGCAAATTTTTATATTATTTTTCAAATTTCTTACAGAATATAATGAACATTTTTCATTCCTTTTTCCATCATCTTAAAATGCACAGTTTTTTTTAATTTTTGTCATAAAATTCCCATCAAGTGAATAATGATATTTTTTTTTTTTTTTTCATTTTTTTTCTTTTTTTCATTTTTGTAATCTCAAACTACACAAAAATAGACAACTGCTTGAAGTAGCCACATTAATTTCTTACAAGAGAAAATCAATTTTTTTTCCGAGGAACCTGTACACATTAGAAAAAAACAATTTTTATTTATTTATTTTTTTAAATTTTTTTTAAAATTTATTTGCAGCTAAATAAATTCCTACAAAACAAATTCCCTTCTGATGAAAATAAAAACAAAAAAAAATTTAAAAAAAAAAAACAAAAAAATTGTGTCTGATATCCAAAAAATATTGAATTCAAACCTATATACTGGTATAATGCCTCTGTTCTTGCTAAATATATTTTATCAGCAAAAAATGAAACTTATTTACACGCCGAAGTCAAAAATCACTTCGGCTTTTGGCGTATATATTTATCAACTAATTTTGTCAATTTTTTCGAAAAACCCTTTTTTCTACAGGTGCCTACAAGTGAAATCGGGGATTTTAATCAGTGATGATCGTAACTATACACGTGAAAAAATTTTTAAAAAAAAAATAAAATAAAATAAAAACAAATATATATATATATATATCACTAGACAGTTCCGAAAGCGTCGCTTTTCTCATCGATTTAATAACATTTTTGTATCTACCATTGAAAATCACTTTATACAATGCCCATATTCGGTTATTAAACAAAATAAAATACTTTTTTTCGAGCTGATAAATTCATTTTTCACCTTTTCCAAGCCCAAATTACGATAAAACATAAAATAAAAATTATCTCTCATATCGCACTTGCAAATTATGATAAAATTTGTACTACACTGTGACCACTTGTAAAATTGTGCCATAAGTAAACATATTACTAGGAACATAAATCTTTTATTGTAAAAAATTTCATGTAATGTATAAAAATTATTACATTAAAAAAAAATTACAATTGGCAAAAAAAAAACAAAAAAAAAAAACTAGTTTCATAATATTTAAAAAACATGATTTACATAAAATAAATAATTACAACTTACTACATGCAAGTGCCCATGACAGATAATTTCTTTTAAAAATTCATTTATCCAATTTTTAAAACCAAAATTTAAAAAAAAAATCAATTTAATTAGAAATTTCATTTCTCTGCTAAAAAAAAAAAAAAATTCAAAATTCAAAAATAAAAATTTCATTTCGCATAATTTCTTTAAGTACAACAAATGTCACCAATTTCGGTCCAGTTTTGTTCCCGCGCAAGCAAAAACGACATTATTTTGGTATCCAAGTGTAAAAAAAAAAACACAAAAAAACAAAAAGGAACTTTGTATATCTAAACGATTCTGTATTTGGTATAACAAAACAAACAAAAAAAATTCAATGTTTTGTAATATTGAGATAAAAAAAAACAAAAAACGTAATTACTTGCGCATAAACAAAAAAAAATTAAAAAAAATTAACATAAATTGATTTCAGAGGATTTACAATTAAAAAAAAAACTAAACAAAAAAAACTTGAGATTCGTCATCTGTTTTAATGGTATAACAACAACACGACAACTTGTGCGAAGATGAGGTGGGGTAGATGAGGACGAGGAATTAAAATGACACAAAATTTGATCACAAAATATTAAGTCCCACTGGAATCGGAAGCGGATCCCGAGCCGGGTCCGTTGCCGTTGCTGGGGCCGTTGTTGGGTCCGTTGTTGGGGCCATTGCCATTGCCGTTGCCGGGCCAGGTGGGCCCCGCAGGTGGATCTAGTCACCTGCGCATGACGCCGTTGAGCGTGTGTGGCTGTAAGCTGCCGTTGATGTATCCGTAGGTGGCGTACATGGCGTTCTGCGGCCTCGCCGGCTGGATGGCCTGCTCCTGGTAGGGCGGCTGCGGGTGCATGTTCATGTTCATGTTCATGTTCATGTTGACCATGCCCATGCCCATCTGCATGGTGGGGATCTGCTGGTTCATGAATCCCGTGTTGGTGATGTAGCTGGTGTTGAGCACCGTGGCCGTGGGCGCGCCTTGCGGCTGCATCCGGAAGCCGTTGATGGTCTGGTAGCCGGACATTAAGTTCTGATTGATGGTCACGTTCGGGTTGCGCTGGATCGGCCGCATGCGGTTGAAGTGCTTGTAGAGGTGCGCGTTCGGGATCGAGATCTGCGGCTGCAGGCTCGGGATCGGCGGCGTCATGTTGCGCTGGATCGACGGCGGCGGCGTCATGTTGACCGGCGGCGGCGGCGTCAGGTTCGGCGGCGGCGTGATGGTGTTGCACGGGGTCGCCGGACTCGGCACCAGGTCCATGATGTCGTTCGTCAGCTGCTGCAGCTTCGCCAAACTGCAACTAGTGGAGTTGGTCCGCGCGTGCGGGTTGTGCGCGTGCGCGTGCGCGTGGGCGTGCGCGTGCGCATGATGCGTCAGATGCACGGGGGGCGTGGGCGTCGGCGTCTGGTTCGGGCGCGGCGACTGGATGAAGAAGTTGGACACGGGCGACACGGCCGCGCACGACGCCGGCATCGGCAGCGTCACGTGCGTCAGCCGCTGCGTGGCGCCGTGGCCCTGCTGCTGGAGGGCGCTGGCGTGCGCGTGCTGCTGCAGCACGGCCGCCACCGACATGCCGACCGGCACGCTCACGTACGAGCCGGCCGGCGCCGACATGGCCTGTACGTAGGTGCCCGACGACACGGGCACCTGCACGTTCACCCCGCTCACGAAGTTCCCGCCCGCGACCGCCACCATGTTGGGCGCGGCGCAGTTGATGTTCGTCCCGACCTGCGCCACGTTCAGGTTCATGTTGCCGGCGTTGGCGCCCATGTTGTGGTTCAGCGTGATCGAGTTCAGGTTCGCCAGCCCCAGGTGCGGCGCCGACAAATTGTTGCCGTTGCAGAAGTTGGCCGGCAGGATCGGGGTGTGCGACGGCGGCGGGTGCAGGCGGTGGTGGGAGGGCACGGGGGTGAGCGTGGGGGTAGGCATGCGCAGCGGCGCCGACACGGACACGCTGGCCACGGGCGTCACGGCCGGCGCGATCGGCGTCGGGGTCGACGGCGGCGCCGGTGTCGACACGATGCTGCGCACGGGCGTCGGCGCGTTGCGCACCACGACCGGCGCGACCGACGGCGCCATCGACGGCGCCATCTGCGCGCAGTCGGAGAACCCGTGCGGCGTGAGCACCGAGTGCGGGTGCGGGTGCTGCTGCGGGTGCTGCTGCGGCTGCGGCTGCGGCTGCGGCTGCTGGTCGGCCGAGTTGTGCGCCAACTCGCTGCTGCTAATGGACGTGGGCGACTCGAGGCCGAGTTGGGCCACGTCGATCTCCATCGACTGGTAGCCGCCGCCCGTGCCCGAGAGGACGCTGTTGCTGGTCGAGTCGGGCGTGTACACCCCCATGTTCTGATGCATATCGACTGTTTGCGGTTTGACGGCGGGCGTCGGCGGATTCGACAGGTGCATTTGGCTGGCTTCGGGCGTGCAGCCGCCTCGACGCATCCCGTCGTTCGACACGGTGTCCTGCGACCGGGACGCGTCCATGTCGTAGCTGGCGTGCAGCCGCTCCTCGTACTCGCTTCGGTGCATGCTCGCGTCGCTGGCGACGGAGCAGATGGGCACCGGCGTCATCGTCATGTGGTCGGGCTGGTAGTTGGGCGTCATGTTCTGCGACGGGCTCGCCAGCATGGGGTTGCTGGCGCTCAACGGCGGCGTGTTCTGCAGCAGCTGGCTGTCTTCGAGCGAGCAGTTCGACTGGCTGCTCGGTGGGCCCTGGACGCAGTTGGACGACGGCAGGATCTGCGGCGGGCCGCTGCTGGGCGTCACCGGGGTGAGCGGCGCGGGCCCGCACACGGCGATCGTCGGCATCATCGTTTCGCCGTTGTCGTCGTCGTCGTCGTCGAGCGCCTGTCCTTCTTCGGTCAGCGACAAATCGCGCTCCTCCACTTTGTCCTCATTGCACGCGTTCGTCGACGTTTCGTTCGACTCGCGCGCCGACTCCTCGACGTCGAAGTGACCGTCGTTGTCCGATAAATTCGAGTCGTCGTTGTCGTCGTCGTTCTCGATTTCCATTTTCTTATTATTTGCACTATTTACAACAGGAGTTACTTCGTATTCCTGAAAACATTAAAAAACCAATTCAATATTTTGTTTATTTTTTGTTTATTTTATTTTATTTTATTTTTTATTTTATTTTTTATTTTATTTTTTCTTAAAAAAGAAAATTCACTTTTTCGTCCTCTTCTTCCTCTTCTTCCTCTTCGTCCTCGTCGTCGCTGTCCTCGTCTTGGCTGTCGTCTCTCAAGTTAACCCTTTTACTCAGGACAGGCGCAGTGTTCTCGCTCGACGATTTCTTAGTCGTTTCGGCAGTCGTCGACAGAAGCGAAATCTACACGAAATAAATCAAAATAAATTGAAAAAAATCAATTTCACAATTAAATCACCTTTTTCGGACGACCCCGCCTCGTCTGTTTAACCATTTTCTTCGGTGGCGAGCCCCTCTTCACTCCTTTCGGCCATCCGCGCTTCTTTTTGCGCAGGATTTCTTTCTCGGAGATGATTTGCTGCAGCGACGGCGGCGCGAGACAACTGGGGTCGATGGCCACGTCGTCCAAATCGTCCACAGCTTGTAGCTCCGGCATCAGACCGTTGTCCGGCTCCGACGCCGGCTTTGTCTTGTTCTTTTCGACGCTTTTCGTGCTCGCCGACGACTTGTCCGGTTTCTTCAACGCGCGCAGTTTCATCGACCCGCTTTTCGGCGTCTCCGAATCCGACTTGACGTGGCTTTTGATCGCGGGCAATTTCGACCTGGCGTGCTGCTTCGTCCGAGGCGTCGGTTTGTCCATCGGTTTGGTTCGTGCCACCGGTTTGTCCAATTTCCCGTTGTTAATGAAATCACTGGAACTATTTGCCGACGATTTTGGACTTTTATCTTCTAAAATTATTTTTTTTAAATAAAAAAAAAATCAATAAAAAATTAATAAATCAATAAATCGCAATTACTTTCTCGGTGTTTGCGTAATTTCTTTCGCGATTTATTTTTCTTTTCCCGTTCCTTCGCGTCCGGTTTGAATTTCTTGATTTTCGGCTCCTCCATGCTCTCGCTGCTCTTCTGCTTCCTAGCATCGGGCTGCCTCTTCTGGACCTTCTTGCCCCGCGTTTTCCTCTGCACACACTTTTCCTCGTCTTCCGATTTGCTCTCCTCGTCCTTGTGGTCACTTTCAATCATGTTTTGAGTGACGAGTGGTGTCCATCGCAAGCAATCGGGATCCAAAGTAACCCTTTTACTGCTAGCAACCTTTCCCATGTGATCACTGATCATACATTTGCGCATATTAATTATACATCTAAAAAAAAATAATCAATTGATTAATTAAATTTATTCATCTAATTAAAAAAAAACATTTTTTTGCAAAATAACTCACTTTCCCTCATTCGACGCCAACATATTCAACATTTCCACAGTTGCTGTGACATCAGGTGCACACATACCCGTAATCTTAGAAATAGCTGCAAAAAAAATTATTTTTTATCAAAAAAATTAATTTCTTAACAAAAAAATTAATTTCTCAATAAAAAAAATCGAATAATTAATCCAATACCTTTCATCGAGGTCTTTTTTTCCTGAAATTTATGAAAATATTCAATAATTATGCTTTTCCAATATGCAATGTAGCTGACGCGTCCCAAATCCGACAAAGGTTTTTCCGGAGTCCCAGGCAAACCTTCTTTCCTTGATAATAAATAACCTTAAAAAAAAATCAAAAACAAAATTAAAATCAACTTCAAACCGACTAAACAAATATCTTTTCTTACTAAAGTCGATGAGAAATCTCCCAAAACCTTGCCGCTGGTACTGCGGCATAGTCATTATGCAGGACACGTTATACCTCTGCTGACAATGTTTTTCCTAATTAAAAAAAAAAAAAATTAAAAAATGTAAAAATTAAAAAAAAATAAAATAAAAAAAATCCACACCTTTGAAAAATATCCGACTAAATGACACCCTTTCCTGTCGTTTTTTGTCAGCACGTAGAACAGAAACGGTTCCACGTCGTAATACAACGTTTTATGATCGAGAAAGAGTTTAGCGAGCAGGCACAAATTCTGACAGTAAATCTTATTCACATTGCCGTCCACCTCGAACACAGATAAATTACTGTGCCGGTATATTTCCGTCGCTGGAGGATGTGTCCATGTACATTTTTTCTAAAAATTAAAAAAAAAAAAAAAATTATTTTTTTCACATATTTTCACATTTTCCTCAACAAATCTCACCATGTGTCGCGTAAGAATATTTTTGCTCTTCATGTACTTCAAGCAAAATTCACATAGGAACAATTTGGGCAACCGTGCATACTCTTGCGGATATGGCGATGAATACCACGTCTGAATTTCGTACTGTCCGAATTCAATGGCTGCGGGACACCGATTACTCGATTCCGACGGCGGCAACGGAGACTGACAACCTAATTGTAACGTCTAAAATAAAACGATCGAATAAATTAATTATTTAAATATAAAATTCACACAAAAAAAAATATTTTACCTGCGTCACCTTATCCTGCGCTTTTTTGTACATCTCGACGTCTTTATCGGACACACCGGGAGGAATTTGTTGGTTGTCGTTATCTACTTTCTGTCTGACTCCGTCATTATCCGAATTTTTATCATCGTCTTCGTCCGATTCCGTCGACGACGACGACGACGACTCGTCGGATTCGGACGACGATGACGACGACGATGACGACGTAACCGGGTTTTCCGCACGCACCGACGAGATCCGCGTATCGTACGACCGAGTTTCTAAACAAACAAAAAAAAAAAAAATATATAAAAAATAAAAACCTCCCACGAAGCCACCAACTAATGGTGTCAAGTGTGACAAACCGCGCCATAACTCATTTTCCCACACAAACAACGTGTGAGCGCCCTCCCACGTCAACCACTTCAACCAGATGTAATTCCACACTAATTCGCGCCAATAAATCCAGGCCCGCAAAAAAACCCAACTCACCGCTCGTCTTTTTAACAATTTTCTTGTATCTCGCCGTCACTTTCTGCAGTTTGGACGCCGCTATCAGCTTATTGGTCGTCGTGGGCGGCGGCGACGGCGTCGTCGAGTCTTTAACCGCCGGCGCCGCGGTCCTCCCGCGATTATTCGGCGGCATCCTCTTAGGTTCATCGTCCTGCGACGACGATGACGATTCCGACTCCGACTCTGACGACGACTCCGACGACGACGACTCCGACGACGTCTCGGATAAAATCGGCGATTTTACCCTCGCGGGTCCCATCGCCGTAAACGCGGGCGTTTTCGCACACGCGCGGCTCTGAATGCGCGTTGTAGCAACCGGTGCGACCGTCTCGACCGGCGGCGCCCCCGTCCGAGGAACCTTCGCCTGCTGATTCCACGTGAGCGCGACCGACCGACTGCAGTTGGTGCTCGTGGTGCTGTTACTCGTCGCTGTTGCTGTTGTTGTTGTCGTTGCGGCGACGACAACGCCGTCGACGTTGTTCGCGTTATTCTCGTTGGTTTCGCCGACGCAATTGACCGATGTCGACGACGACGTGTTGCTGCTGTTGCTCCCTACACTTTTGCGACCCCGCTTCGGCGGTGCATACACAGGTTGCACACCATTCACACCTCTTTTGCGGGTTTCGCCCGGTGTAGTGTACAAATGCGACAGCCCATCAAATAGTCCCTTCAGTTGACCACTGCCCGGATGCTTGTGCGCGAAGTTGGAGCTGGACGACGACGTGGGTGATGATGACGAGGTTTTCCCGCCGTTCGTGCTCGCGATTGTCGTTGGTGGCAGCGAGGCGCCGCTCGCCGATGCGTTCGTGGCTGTGGTCGTCGTCGTCGTTGTTGTCGTGTTGGTCGGGTGTTCGGATTTGAGTGAAATTCCTGAAGAATGAGATGAGGCGTTGTTGAAGCTCGTCTGTCTGCTGGACGTCCACGCGGGCTCCGATTTGTGAAGCCTGTCGGCGGCCGGGTTGTCCGCCATTTTGTGCGACCATTTCATCTTGGGCGTGGGCGATTGCGTCTCGGATTCGGACGTGGACGCGCCGGCGAGCCGCGATTTGCGCTTGTTTGTGGGCGTGAAGAATTTGGTGAGTCCGTCGATCAGGCCCTTTGGTTTGTAGTGGAGTGAGAACGATGGAAAGTCCTTGCTTCCGCAATTGTCCGAGGCTAAATCTGCGCCCGTCATTTCTTGGGGCATCAACTCGCTGCCCGAGTCGAGCCGTTCGTCTCCGTTGTTCTTTGCGTCGGGAGAAATCGCGCAAGATATGGGGACACTGTTTCGTGACGAATGATCTCGCTTCTTGCGTGGTTTCGAAGGCCTTTTGTCGGGCGAAAGACGTGGACATGCGTATTGCCTTGCGGAAAAAAAGAAATTAAAACTTAATCAAAATCAACACAATTCCAGTAATTCCAGTAAATTTATGCAAAATTAACAAAATTTCGGTAAATTTTTGCCAAATTGAACGAAATTCCAGTAAAATTAGGTAAAATTTAAAGTGATTCTAGTAGATTTTCGCAAAAATCAACAAAATCCCAGTAAATTTTCGCAAAAAATAAACAAGATTGCAGTAATTTTAAGTAGAAATTAACAAAATTCTTCCGGTAATTTTTGGTAGAAATTAACAAAATTCCAGTAAATTTTGGTAGAAATTAATAAAATTCTAGTAAATTTTCGCAATAATTAACGAAACTCCCGCAAAAATTAACTAGATTTAACTAAATTTTCGTAAATATTATCAAACTTTCATTCAATTTTAACAAAATTCAACAAAATTTCACTAAATTTTTACAAAAATTAACAAAATTCCAGTAAATTTTTACAAAATTTCACTTCTTTTCCACAAAAACCAACAAAATTTCAGTTACCTTCAACCAAAACACCCACAAAAAAAAAAAAATCTAAAAAACCCCAAAGACCCCTACACACCTTTTATGATGCGTAGACTTTCCATTGACATTCCCCGATCCATCACAGCCAGGAGTGGGACATCTGAAAAAATCCAATCCATTAAAAAAAAAAAAAAAAAAATCCACTTTAATCCAACACCCAAACCCAAACCCGACCTAAATCACTAGGGGTACCAAAGGGAGAGTAGACAACCAAAACGTGGAATGCGAGGGTAGCGTGTCTACGCCACCTAATATTAGAACCAGTAACTCGCACACTCCACACAATCCCCAACTATAATTAACCGTTCAAAACTGCGCAACTTGCGAGCACTGACTTTCGCCTAATAAATCGCGGCGCCAATCACGCGGAAGACCAACAGCCGACAGCCGACCATTTAATAACCGAATCAATTATTAATACCCGCCAACAGCCAAAACACGAAACGGTCACAGACTCCTCCAACGCAATCAATACTCCCATAAACACAATTTTATTGACCAAAAATTACGCCAATTCGTCCGATTTTAATGTCATCGGATGCGCACTTCACCTTAACTACCCACAATTCAATCGCATGTCGCAACAAAACCGATTCCGCGTGACACCATTTTTGGTCATGCGAGCGCTCGCTTTTGCATAGATGGCAAATGCGAACGTTCGGCGAATATTTGGGCCGAGCACGCGGCGCGCCAACATATTTAGCAACAAATACCGCAACTTAAATACACAAACACGCGGCGCGACGTTCCGCTTCAACTGGCGTCGATTCAACCCGCTTTTTACCTGCTGTCGTTGCTGCGCGGCGTCCTGAGTTTATCCGATTTGTGCTTGGTTAATTTCTTCTTCACTTTCGACGTCACTTCATTGCTTATTTTCTCGCCTTTGCTTTTGCTTATGCAAGAATAACACAGCCAAGAACCTGCAAAAAATAATACATTTAAAAAAAAAAATGTTTATTCATTTTTCCAAGAACCGCACACAGCCATTAAAAAAAATAAAAATAAAAATAAAAAAAGTGTTGCCAACCGGCAATAAAACAAACCTTTGGGTATTTTTAGAAGTGGGGGTTGATGGCATGTCAAATGGAACCCCTTATCACAATAACCGCAAAACACGAGCGTGTCCTGGAATTTAAATTAAAAATATTTACAAATAAATAAAAATAATTTTTTTTTTTTTTTTTTTTTTAATTTGTTAAATATTTACCGCTTGGTCTGTTTTTCCACAAATGGAGCACTTTTTGCACCTGTGACACTGCCACTGGTGGATAACCAACTCCGGTGGATATTGAAGACAAGATGGATGACCTGTTAAAATCCAAACAATCAATCAATCAATCAACAAAATAAATCAATCAATAACTACGTACCACCAGTACCACATTCGGTACAAACAAGTAGCTCCTCGTACACGCCGCGTCTGTTTTCCTCGGCGGTTTTATGACAGGAACAACACGCTTGCTTCGCAACATTATTGCTGCCATTTTGACATGGACTTTTTGTCTGTAATTAAACAAAAAAATCAAAATTAATTAAAAATCAAAAAATCAAAATAAAATTTTTATTTTTTCTAATTTTTAAGCGTAATCACAATCGCACTATTGAGATAATCCAAACATATTCTCAAAGTGGTGTTAATTAAGCGAGCAAATCGATTTTCTTTCTTCCTCTGGGTATTTCCAAAACATAGTTAGGATAGAAAGAAAGAAAAAAAAAAAAAAAAAAAAAATAGAAAAAAAAATAGAGAAAAAATCCATTGCGAGCTTCTGAGTGACTTTGAACGCGAAAACAAGCACCCACACCCTTACCACTCCTCTCGCTCTCCCTTTCACCCCCTTCTCCCTTCAACACAAGCAAAAATCAATAAAAACTCGTGTGCCATGCGAGAAATCCTTAATATTGTTCTGGACAGAACCAGGAGTGTTTTCTCAATGATTCACTCACATTTTCCAAATAATCCCACCTCAAATCACGATCCAAACCGCCGAAATCAAAAACATCCCTAAAAACCCCCCACACCCCCAAAAAAAAAATCAAAAATTTAATTTTTCATTTAAAAAAACTAAAACAACTTTTAAAAAAAAAATTAATTTTAACAATAATAAAAATACCACGAATAACCATGTGGTTCCTATTGGTATCCCCCAAACATGTCAATAAATTGACATTTTTTTAAATTTAAATTAAATTTAAATTAAATTTAAATTTAAAAAAAAAATTAATTTTTGCAATACTAAAAGTACCACGAATGTTAATGTGGTTTCCATTGGTATCTCCCAAAACGTATCAATAAATTGACATTTTAAAAAAAATTAAATTTAATTAAATTTAAAAAAAAAAAAATTAATTTATTATATTGAGCATTAAACGCTGCACTCAATTAAAATCATCTCACGGTTACGTTTTATAACATAACTACGTAAAAATAAATTGCTTGTTCAGACTTCCTCATGTCTATTGATTTTCTCCTCTTGAAAAACATGAAGCCTCTATTCAAACCACTTACAAATGGGAGTATTTAATCTCCTGTCAAAACACACGTTTTCCAAAATCGCTTCAAAAAAAAAATTTAAAAAAATAAAAAAAAATTTAAAAAAAATAAAAAAATAAAAATAAAAACACCTCAACCATTAACAATAGCATTATCCGACGCTGAAAACGCGACTCATTGACCCAACTTACAGATTCATCTAAAGGTATAGTAGCATCGTCGTCACTACTACTGGCACCATCGTCCAACGACGGTCCCAGGCCGTTTTTCACCAAGCCCCCACCGTTAGTCGAAACACCGTTCACTTCGGCGGGCGCCGAACACACCCCCGCGTTGTCGCACGTCAACACGTCCACGGGGAGCTTGAAAAGCGGCCCATTCTGTATCAAATGTCCACTTTTCACGGCCCGCTTGGTCGCCAAACGCACATTCTGCGCAAAATCCGCGTTGTTTTCGGCGCCCAGTGCCGAATTCTGCCTCAAATATTTGTCGACGCTGTGCAGCGTCGATCCGCCGACCTCGGCCAGATCGCGAACGCTCTTCACGACGGCTTTGATCAAGTCGTTCGGCCGTTTGGCATTGTTTTTCGGGCTGCAAACGGCATGCGGTGGGTGACCGCTCGGCGTTTTCGGCAGCGGGACCCTCGACGGGTCCTTGTACGAGCACAGGCCCTTGTTGTACACTTGCAGGACCGTTCCGTCGTTGACGGCGTTCTCCAGGTGCTCGATCACGTTGTCCTTGCTCACTTTGTGGTACTGGCGCACCGCGTTGCAGATCCTCTCGATCGAGGGACGCTGCTTCTGGTGTTTGATCTTGCGGATCGCTTCCAGCAGCCATTTCGTGAAATTCGTGTCGGATTCGTCGTCGCGGGCCGCTTCGCCGGGCCCGACGCCCGACACGGCCTCATCTTCTTTCATTATTGCTGCTCTAGCACTTTGGTGACACCATGTTCGTTGCCTCGTCCTCGAAAAATGTATTTTCCACCGTCCACTTGCGGTTATTCATGCGAAACATGTGACCAGCGTCCCGAGCGCTTCATCATCGGCAACTCCCACCTAGAAAATAATCAAAAATATAAATATTTTAGTCGAATTTTAATTAATTGAATTAATTTTGACGAATTAAAAACGAAAAAAAAATGGAAAAAATGGATCAAAATTTCAATTTTTTTTTTTGTTTTTTTTTTGTGTTTTTTCGTCGATTTCGGCGATTAAATCGTGTCCGGTTAATGAAATTTATTAAATCACCTCGAGTTACTTCGTCCCGAACGGTTAAAACAGTTAACACAAAGTGACAAACTCGAAAGCGCCAAATAAAATGCAAAAAAGAGGAAAATGTTCGCAAAACCAAACACGAGACACCAAGTGTAATTCGGACACGTTTCGGCGACAAATCGTACGCCGAACGGCCGAAATAACGGTTAATTTTAACGGAACAAGCCGTCAACGACTTAAGTCCCGATCAACCATTTTGTAAAAATGCAATTTGCGTTGTTAAGCTTGTCTCCAAAACAGCGTTCTTCATCCAACTCATCAAAATGGCGGACAAAGGCTCGACGAGTCGGGAGCGCACGTTTAAAGCGCAATTCGGCCGAGAAAGCATCAACAACCTTACCTGGCACTCACTAGCACATTTGTCTGCCTTATTTTTATCAATTTCCGCTCGCAATCGGCGCTGAATCACGATTTTTACGTCGAAAACAAGCGACAGCCGAGATGACCGACGAGGTCGGCTTTCCCTTAAACGCGGTCACGGCGAAAGATTAAAAAAATAGTCCCTCTCCTCTCGTACCAATTTTTCGCTCTTGCAGTCATCCACGACGCTCCGGATGAGGAGAAACGATAATCCGAGTGTTTTTCTTTCACATAAAATCACCACGAACGGTTGTAAACTCGTTCATTTTGGGAAACACACACTTTTATAACCCTAAGAGTTGACGGCAAAACTAACAAAAAGACTCAATCGCTTACAAATATGGCCGCACCACCAACAGCTGCCGTGCCTATTAGTTGGGAGAATTGAGACGTGGATCGGATAGAGCGGGGATGTTTGTGATTTTCTAGCGGCTTTTCTTCGTGTTTGTATTTATTTCTGGCGCACGAAGCGATACGCGTGTTTGTCTAGTGTTTTATTGGGTTGGTGGTGGATTTTTAGAAATTAGTTTGGTTGGAATTATTCGGTGTAAATCGGCCGTTGGATCTGATTAAACCTTCCATTATCTTCCGCAAGCGCGGCTCAGTTACAAAGATAAATTGCAACATACAATTTCATTGGCTTATTTAGTTGAATGAGGAAATGTGATTGGCTGCGAGGCTAGTCTCATTCACTCCGAGCGGGCAAAGTGACAATCAAATAAAAGTCTCGGCCCTGTTCCGCGGATTGGAAATGAAATAATAAATAAATAAAAATAATAACAAACAAATTAATAAATAAATGAAATAAATAAATTACTGGATAAACTCCGCGACATTTATTTCAGACCGAATCGCTCGACGTAGGCAATTCGAAACCGAAATAAACATCCAAAACAAACCACGTGCTTATTTGCGAAAAGAAAGTAGCAGATAAACGACTGTTTTATGAGCCGACAATAAATAATGAATACTTAAAGTGCAAATAACACCTAATCACAACATTCAGAGCCAGATTAAACCGCTGATAAAAGCTGGCATTGTTAAACAAACTGATAACACTCGCGCGATGATACAATTTCTGTTGATAATTCCCCGATAATTTCACTACTGTTTTCGGTAATTACACGAAACCACATTCCCCACAAATAAAAAAATATATAAAATAAACATAATTGTGTATCTTTATTCAAGTCAATGCCAAAACAAATACTTTTTATTTATTTATTTGTTTATTTATTTATCGACTTCCTCCTAGACGATTCGCCTTGACACAAAATTAATGACAAAGAAAATGCTAATTTAATGTTTTAATAAATTAATGAGATGTTTGTGTGTTGTTGTTTGTAAAATAACACTACGAGTATAGTAATTCGCTAAGTTTATGACGTCATGAATGGTTACCCTTTGATCGCCCCCCAACGGTTGAACGAGAAGATAAACGTCAAACACTTCCTGTTGCTTCCCCCATTATAAGCAAGTGGGGGGCTTAAACGCCGGCTTAAATGCCACTTTCAACTTCACTCAAACGAGGTTTCTTCTCCCAATATCGATGCGCTGAGGGTTGATATAATCCTTTTCAATTTCAAATGCCGACATATTCAAAAATCCTTTGTTATAACACAAGTGGGGGAGGCTGGGGGGAGAAAGCACAAACTGCCTTTATTAGCTTATGGCAGGGGTAAATCAAGACCAGATGGTGTCTAATTCCTCCCTCTTGTGCCCAAAAATGCAGCAAAATATAAATAAATAAAAAAATAAAAATAAAAACAATTAAATTTTATTAAAAAAAAATTTTTTTCTTTTAAAAAAATTTTAAAAAATTCAAAAATATAATTAAAACTTTCTTTGTTTTAAGTGGCGTGTATTTTCAAGGTTCTAAGGTTTTTCACACCTTTTTTTCCTTCGTAATTGTCAGTGGGAAAATTGCCAAAAACTAGTTCCAGCCCAGACTTTGACTAAATACAAACCAGAAGCACTTCCTGTTTGGGATTATTAGAGTATCACCTTTTAGCCCCTGTTCCCCCACTTGGACAGGAAGTGGGTGTAATTTCCCTCCAAGATGGTTTCCTTATCAAACTTCTTTTTCCAGTTGCAGGTGACATCACCAAGTTGATTTAAACCCCACCTGCTGCTGAAAAACATCACATGATGTGAACTTCCCTTTGTCCACCAAACCGGCTCCAAAGAGCAGTATCCTACCACGCCCTCATTCCTTAACATAGTGTCTGAATCAGAAACCCGAGCCAGACAACTGACGTACATAATAAAAACACAAGACGAATCTATAGGATTCCGTACTTAACACAAAAAGCCAAATTTGACATTCCGTTGCACCGGCGATAAATAAATCAGTCAATGGCGTGTCAAGCTCTTTTATCGGCGCGTCTTACTTAAAAAAAAAACGAGTTTTATATGGTTGGGGGATCCAGTCCATTAACGGTTTAACAAAATGGGCGAACGGGTTCCGACGCGGACGAGTTTTTGTTGATTCGGACACAAATCGAATCCTGGTGTCTTGTTTGGGAACTTGCGACTTAAATATTTGATTATTCACTAGAAATTTAAATTATGTAGAGATGAAAATCCATTTAGGAGGAATAAATAAGTTATGTTACAACCGGAGGAGTTTTAAGAAACGCAGTAAACACGTAAATAAAACTAAAGTCGATGTTTTGTGGGCGCGTCAATTGAATTACGCGAAACTGAGTAACTGTCTAACTGACCCTTTAAAATGTCAATAAATCCGCCATTAAATTAAATCTTGTCATAACAGAGTTAAAGACGCATTAAAATGTGATTAAACACGCTTGTTTTTTTCATTTATTTATATCTTTCAGCGTTTTTTTCGGTGTTGGATGGCGCACCTTTTACGGTTTCACGACTTAAGTCGCATTCCTTAACACGTATAAAATAGTCCTAAATTAAAGTGACATTTTGCGTCCGCGCGATGCTGCTTTTCAACATCGCAAACCGTTTTTTTTTGTGTTTAAAGGGGTAATTGTGTGCCCTACATCTCGAGAGTTGTTAAGGGGCTTTGAGGAACCCTCTAAACTTGTAACGTGACTTGAATTTCAATCGAAACTGTAAAAAAAAAATAGAAATTCGAAAATGAGAGTTGAGTTTTTATGTCGTCTTTATGTATTCTTGATGCCCACTTTTGGGTATAGAAATGCAATCATTAAAGAGGAAATGAATCACTTGAAATCAAGTTAAATAAAAAGATTTTTTTTTTTTTTTTTGGTTTTGTTTTATTGGAATTATAAAAAGAGAAGAGTGGTGAGCAGCAGCTGCGAGGGTTTTGTGGGGGTCTTCTGGGTAAATGTTTTGTTGCTCATTTCATTATGTGCTATTGCAACATGACGTCAACTTTTCAAGCAGCTATTCACGCGAGTTGTTCAGGTAGCAGCTGTCAGGATCGCAAACTGAGAATCCAGTGGCAGATGGATTATAACTCAAGCTGATTAGTATTCATACAATGTGGTTTGTCCTTGACATCAACTGCATTTCACTCAAAGCGAGTCAAATGTGCAATGAATTTTATTTTGTGCATACATGGAGCGATCTTGACTGATGCGAGATCTCGTTGTATGTGTGGTTTTGCAATTTTGTGATTTTTGCATTAATCGGTAAATCAAAGTTTGTTGAAGTTTTGATTTTGTGAATTTGTCTGCCAGGTTGGGTTTTAGGTTTACCTTGATTGGAAATGAGATGCAATAAAACGAGAACTGTATAATTGGGGTCTTTGAAATGAATTTTTTGAAATAAAGTACAATTAGCAGCGTTTTTAATAGTTTGAAGTTTCATGGAGTATAGCGGAGTTGTTTGTTGAGTTTTCTAGCTGTTAAGTGATTATGGATGCTTCAGCGTATTGATGATAATTCAAGTTGGCTACTTAGATCGAGCTTGGCCACCATTTTGTTTTGAGTTTGACAAGCCTTAAAGTCGAGGGGGTAGTTAATCATAAAAATTGCATATGGGATTTTGAAATCCTGTTGAAATCTTGAAAATTTCAGGAATTCAAGAAAATTTCTCAGAATTTCAGGAGGGTTTCTCAGGATTTCAGGAAAATTTCTTTAAAGATTTGATTGATTTTATGAATTTCCAGGATTTCCAAAATTTCTAAAATTTTCAAGATTTCTAGGATTTTCAGGATTTTCAGGATTTTCAGGATTTCTTAGATTTTAGAGATTTGCTAAAGATTTCAGTGATTTGCTGTTGATTTGAAGATTTCATGTGGATTTGTTCATAGATTTTTTGCTTGATTTTGCATAAATTCTGCAACAATTTAGAAGATTTCTAGGATTTCTAGGATTTCCAGAAAATTTCTAGGATTTCCAGAGGATTTGTAGGATTTCCAAAGGATTTCTAGGATTTCCCGAGAATTTCTAACATTTCCAAAGAATTTTTAAGATTTCCAGAAAATCGACCGATTTGATGAAACCCCCTAAACCTGATTAGAAAAGAAATCGAAGAATAAAAGCTTTAAATTTATTTTTTCTTTGTTATTTTTTTGTTCCAGTTTTCTCTTTCTCTTATCCATTCAATCGTGAAACTTTAAGCTCCGTTTGGACCCACTTGGGGGCCGACTTCCGTTAATTGAAGCTGAAGCAAACAGTTTCCCTTCTTTTCCCCATCGCACGGCGCGTGCAATTACAGTAATCTGAAAAGCAGCAGAAGAGACGGAGCAGAGCACAAGATCCTCAAATAAATTGACAAAAAAAATAAAAACAAAAATACACTCGACGCCATATTGAATTAACCATCGACAAACAAACCTCGATTTCGAGTCCCAAAAATCGTTTCATTTTATTTCCTTTAATTTCGTCACCCCTCAAATTTAAAAAAAAATAAAAATAATAAAAATAATTAGTTTTTAATTAAAAAGATTTTTCTCGCTACCCCCGGTAAACTTGAGTGATTTATGTCCGAATTTTGCAGTTGTAATTGTCATTGCGCAGATGAGTCACTCGTGATTTCTCATTCCCTGACGTCATCATTTTCTAGATTTCTCCCCCTCATATAATGGAAGGAGGGGTAATTGTGAGGATTCAATTTCTGCTTAGGTCTCGAGGGAGAGAAAAACGAGTTTGAACTGTGGCTTCTTCCATCCTCCTATTGTTTTTATCGATTAGGTCACTGTGTAGTGGCAGAGGGCGATAATTTTCCAAGGACATCAAATTCGTCTCCAAAAAAAAAACCCAAAAAATAAAAAATAAAGATCAAAAAATTAAATAAATTTTTTTTTTTTTAAATATGGATTTTTATTTGCATAAAATGTTGGGTATTTATGTGGAAAAGACACGTATAAAAGATCTTGACATTCTCAGTGATCCCCTCAACCTGCATAAATCAATAAACACAATCTCCCACCCACTGATGGTAAAAGGAATATTCGCAAATTGCCTCATTCTTTAAATTCATTCGAAACGGAATGTAAAATAGGGATAAAACAGCATAAAACACAACATCAAACACCAATAAATCGTAATCTTTTAATAAACACGTCGAATTTTCTACGTATATGCAATTTTAAATCTAATTTCTACGTAGTCACAATACAGAACTTACATAGAATTACATAGAATTTTCTACGTGTGTGCGATGTTGGTTCTATCAAGATTTAGTAAAATTGAAATTGTAACTTTAAAAGATATAAAAACGTTGAATTTAATCAAAATTGTACTTAAAACACTAAAAAAAAAATACAATAATGTTATTATGATTTATTTGAGTTATTGCGCAGCTCCTAATGTATTATGCATATATTGCATGTTTGCAATGGCAGAAATTCATTTGTAAAAAGCGAGATTGTGATAATTTAAAGCAGGTGTCACTTTTTCTATGTATTGCGAACACGTAGCAACCATTTCCCCGCAATGGAAATAAGTATCTATTGGATTATTATGGATGTAAAGTGTAGATATATATTTATTATTCATTGTGCGCACTGCCACTGCCAATTGTCAAGTGTATTCGCAGCCGATTGAAATAAAAATAAAAACTCCAAACGTGTAGTTTAATTGTGAGTTGTTTCTTAGTAATAAAATAAGAAAATGTTTTTAAAAAAAAAAAAAAAATCACAAGAAAATGTTTTTATTTATTTTTCGATGAGTGTCTGGGAGCAATGGAGCATCGACGAGCAAGTGAGTCGTAAAAACGAAGCAGATCCAAATCCCGTTGACCCATCAATAGCACAGGGGGACTGTCGTAAACAGACAGAGATTGTTGGCTCGGAATGATCATTACTGTTATCGCTTTGACCACTCACTATCCAGCTTGGGGGTTTCGCCAAAAATGTTGTCAACATTAGATAAATGTCTTATCAGTTGGAAAACGTTTATTTCAATTTTTTTTTGTTTCAAATAATTAATTTTTAAAATGAATACAGTGGTTTTGATAAATTAACCAATTACTGCGTTTGATTGACGACATAATTCGCTTGGCAGAATTACAAAACACAAATTATAATGCCCTTGAAGAGTTTTTATGTTTTATCTTGATACGAACTTGAATTTCAATTTGAAAACGAGCCGTCGACTGAATAAATGAATTAAAATTAAAACCCATTAATAAATCATTTAATTAACACCCGAGAGATCTAATTACGATGAATGTTCTGCTCTCAATTTGATTATCAACTCATAGAAACCGTAATAATTGCACTATACAACACGATGTAAATATGGCGATCAAATATGGCGATTAAGGGAGCCGATAAATACGTGGGAAAAAAAGCAACAAAAAAACGAATTAAATAACATTATTTCTAATTTTTACTTCGTAGTGGGTCGATTAACATCATAACTTCCTCTTTCAGTGCAATCACGCGTTCAGAAAGGAGGAAAGAAAATTTAATTTACAGCGTACAAGGCGTAAAATAATAAATGTAATCGAAAAAAGAACAACAAATTCCACTTCTTGTTGGCCTACATTTGATTCGAGCATTTGGATCCACCAAATTGGCCTAGATTTTGATTGTGCAAGAAACGGCGCGAAATAAAACGTTATCGATTAAATAAATAAATAAATAAATAAATGTGTTTTATCGTGATTTATTTTTCTAAAAGCGGAAAATATATTTTATTAAATTTTTTTTTATATTTTTTTATTACACTTCGTTTATTGTTAACGACATTAATGGCGTTTAAAATACAGTTAAACCTCTCTAGTTGTACAAATTGTTTCGTTTTTTTGTTTTAAAAAACTAGTCACGTCATGTTTATTCTTGAAATTTATATTCCGCTGGCAAAGTGCATCCATCTTGCTGTATTATCTCACTCGCTGCATAAATACCACAGCGAATGCACACATCTAACGGTTTGCCTTGGACGTACATTGCAAGAAATCCTATTAAAATAAAAAAATTAAATAACTATTATTTTTATGTTTTGGTTATTAAGTATTAAATATTTAATCATTTTGATAAAAAATAGCCAAAAATTCACTTTTTCTATCGAATTACGTCTTTATTTTATCGAAAATTATTAAAAATTATTGAAAATTGTTAAAATTATTGAAAATTGTTAAAAATTATTGAAAATTATTAAAAATTATTGAAAATTGTTAAAAATTATTGAAAATTGTTAAAAATTATTGAAAATTGTTAAAAATTATTGAAAATAACCAAAAATTCACTTTTTCTATCGAATTACGTCATTTTTAATCGAAAATTAGTGAAAATGACCAAAAAAATTAATTTTTTTTCTTCGAATTACGTCACTTTTTATAAAAAATTATCGAAAATTATAAAAAAAATTGACTTTTCTACCGAATTATTTATCGAAAAATATTTAAAATTACCAAAAATTCACATTTCCTATCGAATTATATCATTTTTTAATCCAAAATAATTAAAAATGATAAAAATAAAAATATAAAAACCAAAACAAATATCCCCGTTTACGTTTCCCACACAATCAATAGCAAAATTCGATAATTATTGATCACTTTTTATGCGCATTTCAAAAAAACCATGTCAATATCTGCAGAAATAATTAGCGTGAGCACCGAGGTATGACTCAATTTTTTTTTCCTTCTCAGTTTACTTCGTGGGAAATTAACAGTCGCCACATATTACCATCCCAAAAAAAAAAAAAATTAAACAACTCCCCTAACCCACTTCCTCCATCCAAAAAAAAAAAATATTAAACAACAAAAAAATTAAAAAAATTAAAAACAAATCTTAAAAAAAAAAAAAAAACACAAATAATTGCCGCCACAACACCCTGATTTTTCTAATCAGCTCTATATTTATTCGAATTTAAATATAGCCATTCAAAGCGCCGTTGTCGCGCTCACAAAGGATACATTTGTCTCTCGCCCACTTGCAAGAGTGAGCAACAACCTCATCTGGACGTTTTCCTCCACCCCCCATCCGCCCAACAAATCATCAAGGCCACTGCTCACAAAAGACTTGTTTTTAAACAACGATAAACCTTAATTGCGCTACAAACCGCAAATTAATAAAAACAATACTTCAAATTAACAAAACTATTAATTAATTGATTAATTAATTTTTTTGTTTTAAAATACAGTGGTACCACCCAGTGGCAGGTATCGCAACTATCCAAACCAATTATTTGATCGTAAAATCACGAGAAATCGGTATTAGATTATTTGTGTGACTTTTTTTTATCAAGTGATTGGTTTGTGAGTGGTGATTAATTTGACCTCCTGCAAATCCATCGCCAGCTCCATTTGTATCAATTATCTTCTCTTCCGATACGTCTGGCACAGGAAACTGTTGTATTTTGCCCTCTTTAGATTGTTAAATAAATATTATTAGTGTCAATATTGATTGAATCATTTTTTTTTTTTTTTAATTTTTACCGTGAGCGACGATAACGGGCAATTTACCGTGAGTTATAATTGCCATTCTATTGCGTTTGTTATTGACTTTGGGGAGTTTTAGTAATTGCAAAGCGATTTCGGTTAAGTCTTTGGTGCCGAAGTTGTGTTCGGTGGCGAATGTTTCCGCCTCCTAAAATAAATAAATAAATAAATGAATAAATATATAAATAAATAATTTTAATTAAAAAGCGTACCGTTTCATTGCCGATTATAATATCAACGTAGGGCAATGCTTTCATCATGTTCTCTCTGAATAGGGTGATCAAAAATGGAGCGTTTAAATTGATGGCAACGATTTTATTGTTTGTGCTCGCGTGTTCGGCCACGTGCAAAATACTTTCTATGCTCACTGTTAAATGATAACCCTAGAATAAATATAAAAAAATAAAATAACATAAAGTATTCGATTAAAAGCGAGGGGGTAGCCAATCGCAAAAATCATGTAGGAGATATTGAAATCCTGTTGAAATCCTAAAGATTTCAGAATTTCAGAAGGATTGTCAAGATTTCAGGTGAATTTCTCAGGATTTCAGAAAGAGTTCCCAAAATCTTGGGTGAATTTCTTCAAAGATTTTAATTGATTTATGAATTTACAGGATTTCAGGAGGATTTCTCAGAATTTCAGACGTTTTTCTTTAAAAAATCTGATCAATTTTTATTGATTTCCAGGATTTTTAAGATTTCTAGAATTTCTAGAATTTCTTGGTTTTTGAGAATTTCTTGGTTTTCACAGATTTGCTAAAGATTTCAGAGATCTGCTGTGGATTTGAAAAGTTCAGGGATTTGCTATGGATTTAAAGATGTCAAATGTCTTTATAGATTTTGCTCCAAATGTTGCTCCAAATTTAGAAGATTTTATGAATTTCTAGGATTTCAAGAATTTCAAACATTTTGAAATTCAAAATCTTAGCCCGTGCTAGATTTTCAGCATTTGCTACCCCCTCGATCAAAGATGTAAATTTCGTGCCTCAATATAGAAAAAATCTGCTTGGTGCATGAATTTTTGAACTTCCGGTTTCTCCAAATGGTTTTTTTGGAATAAATTGGCTGCGCCGAGATACGCGCATAAAGACCTAAAAAAAAATCAATTAAATCAATAAAAGTCCCGTTTAATTGATTGGTTAATAGTTCTTGATTTACCTGTTGAAACCAGTGACTAAAACTGCACATTTGCCAGTGGACTCTGTTGGATGATGCATGTATTGCGCATTCACACCTGCCGCTTTGACAACAGTCTGCAGTCTGTCTCCGAATTTGTCAATTCCGATGCAGCCGACATAAGTGACGGCATCCGGCACCTTGAGAGCCCACTGTAAAAAAGACAATCCGAATTTAGAATAACCGTTTTAATTATGAATTTTTTTAAATATTTAAAAATGGCACCGTGAAAACCCTGCACGCATTTTGTACCGATCCGCCACCGGAATACTCGACCGGGTATTTTTCCAACATTTCATCGTACCTAAAGAAATAAAAAATAGAAAATTAATCAAAATTACACTCGAAATAAATATTTTAAACCTAATTTCATCATTTTTTTAAAAAATAAAATAAAATTTTTAATAAAAATCTAGAACTACTTTTCTTAAATTTATACTCACATAGATATGTGTTTATCTTCAGCTAGTATTGCGTCATTGTCTTTTAAATTATACCTGCAAAATACAGTTATGAGTGATTAATATGACGTCATTTCAATCATAACTCACTTTTCTAAAAATGCGGCTTCGGGTCTCGCTGTTATATCCAGCAATGGATTTCCCAAAGCAAATAAAATTCCTTTCCTGTTATAAAATAAAGAAATTATATAGAAAATATATTTTTTTTACAAGTTAATTTCTTGTCTTATCTACGAAAGATAAGAAAATGGACCAAAAATCACAGCAGATTTATTTTTACATAAACCACAAATTTAAATTTTTCCCACTCAAACAGTACGAATTATTCCCATTGTCTGAGTTGATTGCTATGTAAATAGTGAAAGCCACGCTTACTTTACGCCCTCCGGTTGCATCCTACACGCGATCGGTGTCTCGGATCGGAATAGGAGGTTATCCACGTTCTTACTTCACGTCCACGTTGACGTGACAAACAATCGTTAACAGATGGCAGCACCAAATGATGCGCGCGGCCATTTTGTCAAATCGCTTATCTCGTAAAATCCGTTTTCGAAGAAAACTAGCAAAAATATTGATGAAAATGTAAAAATATAGATAAAACTGTCAAAAATATCAATGAAAATGCCAAAAATAAGCAAAAACATCAATAAAATGTCCGAAGAAGCAAATATACCGATAAAAATTTCCAAATAAAGCAAATATACCAACAAAATGTCCAGAAGAAGCAAATATACAGATAAAACTGTCCAAATGAAGCAAAAATATCGATAAAAGTGTTCAATCGAAGCAAAAAAGTCAATAAATTCGCCCATAAAAATAAAAAATAATAATAAAAAATGTAAAAAAAAATTAAAAATTAAAAAAAATTAAAAAAAAATCGAAAATAACGTAAAAAATAGAAAATAACTAAGCACAATTTCCCCCTAAAATAAATAACAATACCATTTGTCCGCTAACGCAAACGTAAAGCGGACCTTTTGAGGTAAATTTAATCAGGCATGAAAGTGGAAACAATGTCTTGCCGGAACTCAGTTGTTTAAATAAAAACATCAAAATGGTCAAAAAACGTCAAATATTGTAAAAAAAAAAAAGATCAAAAAACGTCAAATATTGTATATAAAAAAAAGCTCAAAAAACGTCAAATATTGTATAAAAAAAAAGCTCAAAAAACGTAAATTTTTGCAAAAGCTGGTCAAAAAACGTCAAATATGGGGCGGACTAATCGGCAGCCGAAAAAAAGATTATCAGCGTAACCGCTGATAATCTCCTCCCAACCCCCAGCCGTCAGCCGAATTTCGACGGCAGCCGAATTTCGACGGAAATAAAAGACAGCAAACAAACACGACTGCAAATAAAAAAAAAATTTTGTTTTTGTACGTTTTTACACTTTTTAATGTTAAATGTTCGATTTTTATTAGCTGCCGGCTGCCGTCGAAAATCGGCTTACGGCTGACGGCTGGGGGTTGGGAACAGATTCTCAGCGTAATCCACTGATAATCTTTTTTTCGGCTGCCGGCTGCCGATTAGTCCGCCCCGTCAAATATTGTAAAAAAAATAGTCAAAATAACATTCCGGTTTAAAATCTTTTATTGGACCAGCGTTCCGGACGCCCACGCATTTAATCATTAGCATTTATATAAAATCCATAAAATAATTTCGTTTTAATAGAATAAAACAACAAATAGAGCACCATTATTTTATTTGTAGTGAGCATACAGTGCAATTTTACATTCTAGTCGTTTGATATTAACAATTTTTTCAATTTTTTTGTTTCAAAAATCTTCATTCATAAAATACTTTCTTTCATCAATACAAAAAATAAGTGCAGATTGTCTGTTGTAAACCGAGCGTAAAACAAATTTAAAATAAATATAAAAAAAAAAAAAAAAAAAAAAAAATCAACGAATAAAACTTTTGTTCGACAATTTTTCGCGCTTTTAAGTTTAAAATTTTTCCACATTTTTTCGCCAAACCGGAACATTTTCAAATGACAATTCCACAATAAACTGAAACGTAAACATCACTTAAGTTTTAAAAAACGTTCCTTTCCAATTACACAAAAGCTTACAATTAAAAAAATAAAATAATCTCACTCCCAATTCAAGACAAAAAAAAAAAATATATATATATATATACAAACTAAAATCTAAATAATTCGCATTACTCACGAATCCTTTTTTTTTTTTTTTTTAATTTATTTTAATTTTTTTTAAATTTTTTTTGTTTAAATTTTTGGTAATTTTGGAGCAGCAACTAACGGGTTAGCTTGTTCCAAAAGTCGTCTCCCCTCGGTTTTGTAATCGAAAGTACAATCATGTGTTTCAGCGTACCGATGCGTTGCACAGAAATTTCTTCCGCACCTGTGTTCAAATATTGATTTGTAATTAATTTGTTTTTGTTTTTGTTTTTTATTTTTGGTACCTGCAAGTGTAAGTCGTGGCCAATCCGATCTTCTTTTTACAAACTTGACATCGTGCAGGAATCGGTTCCAGTTTTTTCGGCACGTTTACTGGTGGAAGTTTGTGAGCAGAGGAACTAAGTTTACTAGTACGACTTGGTGATAATCGTAATAATAATTGAGTTGCCTAAAAAGAAAAATAATTGAAAGAATATTAATATAAAAAAAAGTCGTTTAAAAAGAAATTCGGAAGTTTTTCAAAAAATGTGAATTTCGGGCGCGCTTGCTCACGAAAATATAATTTTGGACTAAAAATCTCGTTTTTATACTCAACATTTCAATTTTTTTAAACTAAAAAACGTGAGGTTTTCACAAATTTTTAGACGAGAAAATCTAATCATTAGACCAAAAACCTAAGTTATAAACAAAAAATTTCAATTTCAGAACAAAAATCTCATTTTCAGACCAAAAATCTCATTTTCAAACCAAAAATTTCATTTTCAAACCAAAAATTTCATTTTTAAACCAAAAATTCCATTTTTAAACCAAAAATTCCATTTTTAAACCAAAAATTCCATTTTTAAACCAAAAATTCCATTTTTAAACCAAAAATTCCATTTTTAAACGAAAAATTCCATTTTTAAACGAAAAATTTCATTTTTAAACCAAAAATCTCATTTTCAGACCAAAAATTTCAATTTCAGGCCAAAAATCTCAATTTCAGACCAAAAGTTTCATTTTTACACCAAAATTAAAGGTTTTACAAAAGAAAATTCAACTTTTACACCAATATCCTTTTTAATAAACCAAAAAAATCTAATTTATAAATAAAAATCTAATTCAGAAATAAAAATCTAATTTATAAATAAAAATCTAATTCAGAAATAAAAATCTAATTCAGACATAAAAATCTAATTCACAGATAAAAATCTAATTCATAGACAAAAATCTAACTCATAAACAAAAATCTAACTCATAAACAAAAACCTAATTTATAAACCAAAAATTCAATTTTTAAACTAAAAAAAATATTCAATCTTTAGACCAAAAATAAAAGTTTTACACAAAAAAGTTAAAGTTTTAAACCAAAAACCTACTTTCGAGACCAAAAATCTAATTTTGAGACCAAAAATCTAATTTTAAGACCAAAAATCTCAGTTTTAGTCCAAAAATCTAATTTTTAGACCAAAAATCTAATTTTTAGACCAAAAACCTAATTTTTAGACCAAAAACCTTATTCTCATACCAAAAACCTAATTTTAGACGAACAAGTCAAATTTACAAACAAAAATAAAATTCATAAACAAACAAAAAAAAAACTTTTTAAACAAAAATCACACGACCAAGTTGCCCGTAACCCATCTATACCTTTAGTGATATTTCATGAGCAACAGCTTTTTTCTCTTCTAACGACAACTTGCGTCCAAGCCCTAAAAAAAAACCAAACCAAATCAAACCCCCACATCTCACTCCATCAAAAATCTCTTACAAACCCACCGTTGGTCTCATCCTTCGACGAGGCCAGCAACGACTTAACCAAATCCATCTCCCGCTTACAATCCCCCGCACTGGCCTCCACTTCCGAATCGTCCGAACCAAAATCCACCGTCGCCGCGTCCTCCCGCGTCGTCGTCGTTGTCGTCGTCGTCGTCGTCTTCTCCTCCTTCTCCCCCACCATAGTTCTCCCCTGCGCCGTCAACCGCGACGCGCGACTCAACAGATCACAGCACAAGTCTTTGGACGACAACGCCGAACGCACACTCACGTCCGACAAACTCCGCTCCCACTTTTCCGGCGAAGTGTTCGGCCGCACCTCCATCAGCTTCTCCATCGGGTGCAGCTCGAGGCGGCTCTGCAGCGCCACGCTGCTGCTCAGCAGCCGCTCGCGCCTCCCCCGGCTCCCGCCGCTCGGGTTGCGACCGATCGAGATGCGCGGGTCGATCTTAGCCAGCGTGTGCTGCACTTCGCTCGGCTCCAGCGACTCGAGTCTGCGTCCGGCGTACAGCACTTTTCGTTTGCCGGACACGGTTCGGTTGACCCTCGGCACCACTACCGTTTTCGGCTTGGCGCCGGTCGCGGTGGTTATGGCAGTTATGACCGGTTGTTCCGATTGTTCCATGTCGGGCGCGTGGCTCGTCGACGCCACGTTCGGTTGCAGCTGGACCATCGAGCGGCGGAACGCCTCGAGCGTGGCGTACGACATGCCTGGAAGTTGTCGCCTCTTTGGTAGTTCGTTGTCCGCGGCGTCCTTCGTCATTGGCGGCGACGCGCTCGCTTCGCATAGTTCGTCCAGCGAGGAGCTCGAACTCGACAAATCTTTCGTCTGCGGCGCCGCGACCGGCGGCAGTCTCGCGTGTTTGTTTAAAGAGAAGCTGCCGCTGTGGATCTTCGGTTTCACCGCCAGCACGTGATGGTTCGTTGCCGAACGAGACGTCGGACGATGACAAGTTGCGTTTCGTAACTTTTTCGGCTAAAAAAAAAAAAAAAATTAAACAAAAATTAAACAAAAATTAAAAAATTAAAACAAAATTTATTCGTTCGTCTCGTACTTTCTTTTTCAGGTTAAGAGCGTCCATTTTAGTGCGCAAAGCGTGCATTTTTTGCAAGGTAACTGCGTTTTCCAGCACCCGTTCCTGCGCAGCAACATCTTCATTTTCCTCTTCGTTCAGGGCCCTCATCGAACTGGCGCTTAGCGATTCGGTGAGCGGTGAGAGGGTTCCATCGCCGCGATCAATCACACGAAAAAAATTTATTTGGTCTCCGTCTCGAAAAACTAGCAGCGTTACTTGTCGACCACCCGGTAATTTTTCCCAAATTTCTTCCCTAAAAAAAAAAAAAAAATCAAAAATCAAAAATTAATTAAAAAAATTTTTTTTAAACAAAAAAAAAATGGAGGAAACTCAAATTTATCGGTGAAAAACATTCGCACTCATGCAATGGCGTCGGAATAATAAAAATCACTGTTATATAAATAGAACAATTTTTTTTTTTTTACGATTAAATAGCAATTTACCAATTCACTGACGCTTTCGTGGATAATAGGAAGTTACATTACCATGCACCAAGGTCAGGAACAAAAGTCCCAATTTAGATCTATTTGCATTCAGCACAAATTCCCCAATAAAAAAAACGTTTGTTTTGTCCTTCAAAACGCACTAAAACCATTTAAAACCGTTTTCCGCTCATTCCACAACAAATTTACACCAAATAACATTCAAAAAATTGTATTTTAACCCTTTTAACTCAAATTTCCAACCAAAAAACTTTTGTTTTGTCCTTCAAAACGCATTTAAAACCGTTTTCCACTCATTTAACATCCAATTTACACCAAATAACATTCAAAAAATTAAATTTTAACCCTTTTAACTCCAATTTACACCAAATAACGTACAAAAAATTAAATTTTAACCCTTTTAACTCCAATTTCCAACCAAAAAACGTTTGTTTCGTCCTTCAAACCGCACTTAAAACCATTTTAAACCATTTTAAACAGTTTTCCGCTCATTCCAACCCAATTTACACCTAAAAACATTCAAAAAAAATCAAATTTTAATCCTTTTACAGCTAAACAACTTCATTTTTCGATCAAAAATTGAGTTAACTCCATCCAAAACACTCGTCTACCGATTAGCCTCCATGTATTCCATCATTTCCCTCCAAGAGGGATCTTCAATTGGAATCCGGCGTGTATTAATCGGCCCACCTCGCATGGCTAGCACCAATTTCAGCGTCGAACCGTCAGTAATGCAATAATCACGCAGGCAATTTTCGTTTTCTAATTCCTTAGACTGCCAGATCAGATGTTGTTGCGATGCAGGAATACCTAAAAAAAAAATAAAAATAAAAATAAATAATTGAAAATAAATAAAATTCAGGTTAATTAAGCACTTAAAAACCTATTATTACATACACAGATAAAAAAATAATAATTTATTTTCACATTTCCTTTCCCTTCGATTACGTAACAAACATCCTTGCAGATAAAAATTTTTTTTTTAGCTGAACCCCGAATCTTCCTGCAATTACTAGCCATAATAAAAGAGGATTTGCTCGATCCTGAACAGGGTTAAGCCGGAGAGGAAAATAGTCCTAAATTTCGCAACTTGTTTACAATCTATGGGGATCGGGATATTAATCTTTCGCAATTTTCAATTGTGATTTCGTTCTCGTTTCAAATCGAATTTTTCAAATGCCAATGAACTATTTTTTCACCAAAATGACGTCAATTTTTTGAATTTTTGAATTTTTTATTTATTGAGGCCAGCCTTGTTCAGGAAGCAAATCTCTTTCCACAAGGATTAATCGAGGGTGAGGCGTTTTCCACAAGGTCAGCTGATCTTGACTGATCCTTATATGCTCAAGTGTGTCACAGTTTGCGGAGAATAAAAAATTACTTTTTTTTTTTTTTTTTTTTTTTTAGTGAAAATTATATAAAAATGTAAAAAAATTTGTGTTGAAATTGGAGTGAAATTTTTACCTTCCATTCTCTGAATTTTACTTTTAACCGACAGAATAGTCTCGAAAGGTGACACTCGAACTTCGAAAGCGGTTCCTGTCAGCGTTTCAATGTATAAATCCATCATGGCTGGTGGCATCACGTCTTGGTCTGGACGTGAAGACGTTTCCCGAAAATGCATGATTTTGGAGGACAATTAATTTCTTTTTATGTCTGCAAAAAAAAAAATTTAAAAAAATTCAAAAATTGACAAAAACTCAACAAAAAAACTCAAAAATTGACCAAAAATACTGAAAAATTGACAAAAATACTCAAAAATTTACCAAAAATTAACAAAAAACCTCAAAAATTGACAAACATTTGACAAATTCTCGATAAATTCACAAAAATATCACACAAATTTGACAATAGTAAAATATATTCAAAAAAATTCAAAAATTTCAAAAAATTTTACATTTCTTCATCAAATTTTTCATTTTTTTTGGTGTTACCTTTGAAAGCTGATGAATCATGAAGAATTTGTCTTGTGTTCGTATTTTCAACTTTTAGACTGCCAGCCGCGAAAACTAAAGAAATTTCTGGGCCGCGGGTACACAGTTGTTAGGCCTAATCAGCTGTTCATGATTACGTGTAGTTGTTGGCCCGCAAACCGTCACCAAACTATCAAGAAAACGTGTAGGGATTGAAGCTACAACTTGATAATCATGTCTTCGTCACGTTCGGGTTTCACAATTAGTTTCGCCGCAGCCAACCCTCCGTTTTAAAGGGCGGCTTAAGCACGACGAGGATAAGGCCTTCTCTCCAAGATGGTGGTCACGGCCATCGAGTTCCCGGATGCGCTGACGCGTCACGTGCCCTCGTACATATGACATCATTATTTATCTCGTTCTGTCGTCTGCATCGTCACATGATACGACATAAATATTAAATTTAAAATAATAAAAAAATAAAAATCACATATTTCCAACAAGAATAATTTTATTTTTATTTTAGAAATTTTATTTTATTTTGTTTGTTTCGTTAATACAATTTTTTTTAAAAATTTTAGAAAATGTCATTCGATCTGTTTAAACTTTAAAGCAAACTGGTCAATTTAATTATATTTTTTTATTTAACGAGTGCTCGCGTTCTCGCATTACTATTCTATTTTTAATACTTTCATGTGAGTTTTATTATAATTACAAATTATAAATCCTGTTTGTGTTTCGCCAAGCTTTGTTTCTCGACTTAGCCACTTTGTCTGATAACCGCGCCAGCTGGTGGTTGAATATGCTATTAGATTTATTGTTACTGGCTTCTCCGTCGATCCGAATTTAGAATACAATTGTTTACGCTATTTTAAATGGTGAAAATGGTCATTGAATAAAAACATGTATCCAAGCGTGATTTCAAACAGATTTTAGCAAAAATATGGACGAACCTTCAACGAGTAAAAGGCAAAGAGCCGGTGGTGACCGGCGTAATCCAAAAACAATTCCAAGTAAAATGACGGGAAGTGTTAGCTTGAGTGCAAGTAAAAACAAACAAATCTTATCAATAATAAACGTCGAAAGAAATGCAAAATTACAATTAATTTATTAAATAGGCGAAGGCGAACCAATAACTCAACCACCAAGAAGAAAATCTGTTTTTAAAAGTACACGTATGTATTGCCAAGATGAAACAAATGACAAATGCAACTTTAAATTCAAATAAATAAATTGCAACTTGGCATATTGGCATATTGGCAGAACCTACTCGATTTCGGCAGCCGGAGTAACTAATCCATCAACAGGTCAAAAAACACTACACCGTTGTCCAGTATTAAAAAAAAAAAGGTTAAGATTAGGTTCGCAGAGAACCAAAAAAGAGCCAAAAAAACCCTAACCTAACCTAAATCTAAACCTAAACCTAACCGAGCAAGGAGCAACAACGTTATGGTGATTTTAACCTGTTGGTGGATTAGTTACTCCGGCTGCCGAAATCAGGTAGGTTCCAGGTTTATGCATGGGGTCCTGGAAAAATGAAGCAAAATAATTAAAACAATAAAAGTAAAAAAACAAAAAAAGCGAAATTAAATCACTCAATAATTCAACAAATAGGAGACCCACAATTCTGTTCACACCCGGGCCTCGTCTTGGAGAAGGCTAACCCAGTTCTAGAGTTCTAGAGCTGGGCCTAGTCATGATTTTAGGACATGCCCCTCCAAAGCAGGGTACTATGGTAGTAATGGCCAGTTCTTATTATATAGAATTGCCATTTTTGACTGCGACTCCAATTCGGGTGGAACTCTATCGAAGAAATATGGAAGCTAACCTAGACAAAGAACTCATTTTATTAATTTTTTTCTATTACAGCTAGAGAGTCAGTTGTTTATCCTCCAGACACAATTATAGTGAGAACAGCTGCTCCATGTCCAAAATGGTGCGGCAAATGCCTTTATGAGAATCAGCCACTGGACGACCAACCCTCGATGTTTGAAAGTTGTGTAGATCTATTGCGTTGTCCACCACACAGATATCCAGCGAAAGTACTTTATTTTTGTTTAATCGTTGGCTTTATATGGATTACTCTATGGGGCATATTTGGAAATGATGTGTATCCTGGTGGCAAAGTGTGGACCGTCTTGTTCATAGAAATTTGTGCATTTGTAGGAGGGGAATTAATTAAGTTGATTCACCTGCCGCCGTTGTTTGGTACGTAACAGCAATTTGTTATTTACACGACCTGTTTTAAGTTTCATTTTGCAGGTATGCTCTTAACTGGAATGGTTTTGGGGAACATACCATTCCCTATTCCTTTCTTTGCACCTGCAGCTGTAATGAAAGAAATTGTAGTAGTTATGCGGTAGGTAGAAATGTTAACGCTTGTTGCCAGCAGGGCTGCCGTTATATGCACAGGTGGTGCCAAATTGAAGTGGAGTTTAACTAATGGTTTGGTTTTGGTTAGGCTAACTTTTAAGTTCATCCATACGATTGGGATGGCACTTTGGGGATTGGCGCTGTAATCTGAAGTGTGCCATTTTGGCACTATTTGGTCTCATAGTGCCAACAGTGGCGGCTTTTGGCATAAGCCAGCTGGGCACTCGCCTACAGGGGCGTCTCTGGCTTATCTGCCGCCGGGGTGCAAGCTACGTGCCATCGCCGTTTTTTCTTGCCAAAAACTTTTTTAACCTAAACAAAAAGTCGTTTGGGGTCCGAGGCCGCCTCGTGGTCCCAGCCGACGAGGTGCAAACTTATGTACCACCTCCTTTTTCTTGCCAAAAAAAATTTCAAACCTAAAAAAAAGGTCGTTTGGGGTCCGAGGTCGCTCCCTGGGCCCGGCCGCCCAGGTGCGGTGGACACCTTGCACCCCCGCTTAAGACAGCCCTGCTCGCCTAGGTCCTTGTGTAAGCTAGAGCAGATCTACATTATTTAATTATTAATTGCAATGTTGTTTATCGCCACAGGAGTACCGCTTTAGGAATTATTTTAACTCGAGCAGGATTGGGACTGAATCCCACTGCTTTACGGCGATTAAGTTTTGTTTGCTTCCGCTTGGCATTTGCTCCTTGTATAGTTGAAGCTTTTGTATCAACCATTGCTGCTCATTTTTTAATTGGAATGGACTGGATGTATTGTTTAATGCTGGGGTAAGCATTAATGCAAACGTGTGTCATATGGTCATTTAAATACAAATTTTTTTTCTAAGTTTTGCCCTGGCTGCTGTTTCTCCTGCCGTTGTTGTGCCTGGAATGTTGATTGTACAAAGGCGTCATTTGTCTGCTGACAAAGGACTTCCAACTTTGCTCATAGCGTCATCCAGCATCGACGATGTTCTCGCAATTGGTGGCTTCGGAGTTTGCATGAGCATCACGTTTTCAAAAGGTAGATGTTTATGATGCGCGAATAACAGACGACGCGAATTTAGAGATAGAAACATTGTTGACAATTGGGTCAAGACTGCCAGAGGTAGCTTGCTCAAAATTAGAACAATAGACCACTTTGTAATTGGTCAGTTGGGTCATGACCCAATCAGGACGGCCCTTCCCTTGGAGAGCTGATCTATATTTAGAAACCACTTGGCGTAGAGTTCTTCCCAGTGTCAGACCCACGATGCCAAACTAGAACTGAGCATTTTCTGATTGTGCAAAACAAAGGGCCATGCGGTCCTCGAGTCACCATTACTATCAAGAATCAATTTGCCGGGATTTAAGGAGCGCAAATGGACTTTCAGCTTGAACGCAGAGCGGATATGTACGTCGAATGTACTACGATCGTCTACAGGGCCGGCTCGAGCGGAGGTGCAAATGGTGCACGACACCCGGGCGGCAAAGCAAAACAAAAAATAGGAAAATTATACTTTGCGCGATACACTTTTTCCTTAACGTTATAAAAGTTTCGTTACACTATATTTACGCCATGTGACTGATCACGTGACCAATCAGCAGACAAGCAGTCACCATTTGCAATTTTTGACTGATGACGTCATTAGTAAAAAATTACCAGATTGGCTGCGCTATTTCCAGTTATACTGTAAGCTCCGTTATGACTTTTTCACTAAATTTATAAGCATAACAGGGGTTTGTATAAGGGAAAAGTACATGGCGCAAACTACGTAATGATTCACGTTAGTTAGAATAAACACTTTTAACTTTAATAATGTCTACCATTGTGGATTCTATGATGTTATTTATGTAACGGCGCCACCTGGCGCAACCCGTTGATACCGTAATAAAAGTTTAATGGGACCACTTCTGGTTTTACGCTAACACGTAACACGTCTACCTTATTTTACACCCACATTAAATCTTTCGATATTCATCATCCACTAATTGCCTTTCTACAGCACTAGAACTTTTCCCTCAAACATGTACTATAGAACATAAATCTTCTTTTGTAAACTGCCATGTTAATTTCTTTTTTTTATCTCCACAGAGGAGCTATTGATGTCAATATTTCATGGACCAATAGAAGTATGCTTGGGCATTTTGTATGGAACAATTGTAGGAGTATCACTTTGGTACTTTCCAGACCCATTGTCAGGGGTGAATATGAACCGCTTCAATTTTTTATGATATTTATGTATGTATGTAATTTTATCTTGGCAGAGAGCTCGTTACGTTGCCTGGTTAAGAATGGCATTGCTGTTTGTTGCTAGCACTGCTGGGTTATTTGGTTCTCAAAAAATTGGTTTCCCCGGCGCAGGTGCTATGAGTTGCATGGTCTTATCCTTTGTTTGCGGTTACAACTGGAGAGAAGATTTGTCATCAGCTGGTTTGGTGATTACGATTAATAATAACTGCATTCATAAGTTTTTAATGTATGACAATTTGCAGAGAGAAATTTCTCATCAATATGCAAGGTTATGGATGTTCTTTCAACCGATGTTGTTTGGTTTAGTTGGGACTGAAATAAAATTTGCTGCAATGCAACCTAAAGCAATATGTGATGTGTTCACTCTGGTCAGGGGCGGCTCTGGCTTACCTGCTGCTGGGGTGCAAGCTTATGTGCCCGCCCTTGCCAAAAAAGCTTGGGGTTCTAAACTGCCCCCTGAGCGCTGCCGCCCGGGTGACGTGCACCCCATGCACCCCTTTCACCCAGGGCTGGACTGGGAAATAATTTTTTACCGGGAAATTTCCAGTAGCCCACTGGGCTAGCCCGGACTTGCGCGAGCCATCCGTCATTCTATCGGGCAAGTCCAGCACTGGCTATCGGGAAATTCCCGTGAGCCCACTGGGCCAGCCCGGACTTGCATGGGCCATCCATCATCCTATCGGGCAAGTCCAGCATGGGCTATCAGGAAATTCCTGGTAGCCCACCGGACCAGTCCAGCTCGGGCTACTTGGCCAGTCCGGCACGAGCTACCCGGCCAGTCCGGCACAGGCTATCGGGCCAGTCCAGCACGGGCTACCGCGCCAGTCCAGCACGAGCTACTGGGCCAGTCCAGCACAGGCTACCAGGCCAGTCCAGCACGGGCTACCAGGCCAGTCCAGCACGGGCTACCGGGCCAGTCCAATTCTGCTTGCACCCCTGCTTGAGCCGGCCCTGACTCTGGTATTGCAAATTGTTACTGATTAATCTGTTTTAAATCTTCAATTGCAGATAATGGCCTCGGTGTTTTAGCAATCGGGCTTACGTGTCGATCCATAACTGCTGCTTCCGTAGTTTGGGGTTGCGGTTTCAGTTTTAAAGAAAGGATCTTTATTGCATTAGCATGGCTACCAAAAGCAACTGTCCAAGTATAAAACCAATTGGCTTAGCGTTGAAACTGAATGAAAAAAAATGATGATTTTTGTCTTAGGCTGCTATGGGCCCAGTTGCATTGGATCATCTTCAAAAGGGCAACACTACAGGTTTAGAAAAAGAATTAGGGTTCGCACAAAATGTAAACAAACAACATTAGATGATATGTGTTCTGACAATGTCCTTAGTCATTCACCAATACGATCAATTAGGTCGCCAATCGTCTTGATTGGTAAGATGAGTGCTGACCTAATTGTGACAATTACCCAATCGTAGGATGTATTTTATACGAGAATTTACTGATAGAAAATCTGAAAATTAATTATTTCATTCAGAGAAATTTAAATGTGAACAAAAAGCCATTAGGATTTGTTTGAAAAACTCGCAATAAATGGGGCTATAAGCTGGAGAATGTTTCACCGATGAAAATCCCTAGCACCAGGAATTTTCATCGATGAAAACTAATCAGACAACAAATGCGGTTTGTTAAATGCTTCTGGATTGGTCGGATAAACAATCAGTGTTTTGTAACAGCTCTCCTCATTGGTAGTCATTTTACCTAGTGATGCAAAGGACAAAGCTTGCAATTGTCTAAATGGTGAATCCAGCCACCAATCCGAAGGTGATTAGGGTTTGTTATGTGCTTCGGGATTGATCGGATAAACGATGACCGTTTTGTAATGCCTTCCTCATTGGACGGCAAAACAATTCGTGTGGACCTAATTATTTGACAATTACTCGGTGCGCTCGGTATATTACAACTGATAATTTCTCTCATTCAGTGGCGTACAATGGGTGGGGCGGAGGGGGCGGTCCGTCCCAGGCGGCACTTTTTTGGAGGCAGCACTTTACCTAGATTTTCTGCAAAATTATTCAAAAATTTGAAAAATTATTCAAAAATTTGAAAAATTATTCAAAAATTTGAAAAATTGTTTAAAAATT
>JAQFXT010000205.1:0-58394 GCA_034683725.1 Strigamia crassipes
TGTTGTAATATTCGTTCTGCTTTTACATCAAATTATTCAACTACGTTGGTTTATTTATTCATAAGTACAAGGTAAATCCTTTATCCCACTAAGGCGGGGCTTGAATGATATCCTCATCGTGATTTTATGGCTGTTTTATACAAATTTGAGCCTAACAAAAAATCTAAACAAAAGCGACATGCCATATATAGTTTAAGTTGTAAACTAACAACGAAAATAAACATGAGTAGCTAAATTCATAGAATTCCTTTCTGAACTAAACCAACCTTTTGTGCGAACGAAAACTTTAGTGAATTGTTCCATTCACTTTATGCATTAGCTTTCAATCAGCTTTGTGTGTTTCAAATCCCTATTTTAACCAAAACCAGAAGAAAAAAGAACCAATTGAAGCTCAAACCAACAAAGAGATATAGATGAGTCACTTCACTCGTATAAATCATTGCAGTACACCATAAACACACTAGTTCATAATTAATATGATATTTACAACGTAACTCAGTCGCCCATGTCCAACGTGAAACGTCATTTGAATTGGAAATGCCAGAAAAGCAGACAAAGCGACAATTTAATTTCATCAATTTGAAGCCTCCCCGAACTGATAAACTTTCACCTTTTTCCCCCGATCACAATTCCTTCAAGCCACAAACACACAAAGGCTTTCCATTAGCATAAATTGAGTCTCCTCAATAAGGCCATTAGATGAAAAGAAAAAGTAAACAACAAGTTGCCTTAATGACCTATATATGTGACTGCAGGCACTATTAAAAGCATCTCGAGTCGAAAGGCAATTGACGAAGACTTCTATCGACAGTATTTCCTCTGTTGCCACGGATAAATTACTCGTGGGAGGTGAATTGCTTTGAACGAGAAACCTTTCTCCGATTGATTGGGAAAAAAAAAAATTATCAAATCCAAACCACTAACAAGTTAGCTGTTTGTGTTATCTTCAAACAGCAAAATAATCCCAAAAAAAATTATTTACACTGGCTTTAAGAGCAAAAGAGAATCCTTATCAAATTTCCAATCACAATTAATTGATTAAGAAAGTATGGCTTTTGTGACGAGAGGATAGTTTATCATCATTTCGCTATTACATTACACGCACCTTGGCGAAGGCTAAAAGTCAACATAAGAAGAAAAAAATCTTTCCGTGTGTTTTGGCAAAAAATATAGAAAAGTAAAAGAAAGCCTGTGAGACTTGGTCCAAAAAAACAATTTTTTCAAATTAGGGAACTCTTATTGGATGCTTCTTGAAGCTGAATCCATTTCCGTGCCAAAAAAAAAAAAAAATTTTACTGCTCTTCTCTACTACTTTGATGTTCTCTCGCACAAAAAATATAAATAGAAACAATTAAGTCAAATGTGCAAAAGTTACACTCTGGAACCTATTTTTACTCTAACGCGAAGTCCAAAAGTAGCAAAAAGACATTTCGCCATTTAGGCCTTAAAAAAACTAATTCTATTTCTCTTTTTGAGCCAATTTACCACATTCCAGGTACTTTTCGAGACTGTGCAAGCCCTATAACGCGTATTTCTCTTATTCCGAAGACGACGCCTAGGCCTCAAATGGTAGTAAAACCTCGAAAATCTTGCACCTATGAGTGCTAAGATTACCATTGATGTGTGGTGGCCAATTTCATTTCGCAATAGCTTCCAGCTTTATGTTCTGAACGCTAGCAATAAAATAAAATAAAATAAGCCTAAGACCTAGCTTTTATAAGGAGGATCAATGAATTTGCACTTTTCCAATTCAGCAATAAATAAAGTTGATGCAAACATAATAGAAAATTGCTACATTAAACAGAAATAAAAAATATAAATTTTCTAGAAGAAAAAAAAAGTAAAATAAACCCTTAAGGGTAAACAACATTCAATATATCAGATGCCAGTCATCCATCCAGCTTTCAAGAACCAATCAGTTTTGATTGAAATCGCTTTGAAGCTTCAAACTTTAAAAGTTTTAAAGTTTGCCCAAGTTTGTATCAGTTGCATTTTTTAAAGAATCCTGCGTTCGATTTTAAAGATTTTTTTTATTTTCGGATGCACCCAGTGCAGATTAATTGTGTTAACCAAATTGATCAAAGTAATTAAGTGAATACCATCGCTTAGCGCAAAATTAAGCGCATCTCAATTACATTATTTTAAAGTTTAAATAAAGATGCAAATAAAATTTATTATACACGATATTTTTTTTAAAATTAACGATAAAAAAAGAAAAACATTTTAAACGTTTTAGCTTAGCAACTAATAAATCAAAATAAACATTTAAATCGTTCCTCTTAATCCGCCATAAAACCAGCTTTAGATTCTTTAAGCACTAAGTCTCAAGAAAATTGTCTTGTAAACATCGCAATTTCAATTCTGCTTAGAAACAGCAATACTCATTTCAGTTCATTTTAATTCTTTGAATATGCATCGTAAAGGATACGCCATCCTTAACAAATATCGTATCTAAAATTAAAAAATTCGTAATATACTTTTTAATTAAGAAGCAGCGTGCTTCTGGAACATCGTTCTCATTACGTCTTCTGCTTGAATGAAAACGATCATTGGTGAACCCTAAAATGTTGACCCAAATTAAGTAGTAAAATGTAGTTTAGTACCGACAACCAAACTTCTTCCCCTTCCACCTCCCCCCCCCCCCAAAAAAAAAATTTAATTTAAAAAAGCGAAGCTTAAAGGTGCATCTTTATGAGGTGATAGGTGCCATAAATGACAAATCTATCCGCTTTATACTCTAGTAAAAATCGCAAAAAAATGCCCATGTAGTAGTTGACACGTACGCGGGAAATGATGCGCAGAGAAACATAAGCGTAACGTCACTGCGCCGGTGCTTTTACTTTGGTCCAGAACCCACGTTGGTCACATAATTCAAGATAAGAAGTGTTCTACTTTGAACACACATTTAAATCCAAGATAAGTAATACAAAGGCAAATTTACGTCAATTTGATTTGTATTTTGTTGTAACTTTTAACTCGGATGTTTCAATGGGAGAAAAAAATAACCATTTGTTTCCAGCTCCAATTATAAAATAAATGACTTGAATAATGTGTCTTTAGCTTAGATTTCATTCAGCCTACAAATAAAACAACTAGCTGGGATTCCAAGCGAGTGAGAAAGCAGATGACATGTTACTTTTACTAGAAAGTTCATAATTTTTCATTAGTCTGGAGCCTGGTGGTTACATTACACGCCTATGTAAACGCACCTCCGGCTAGTTCACACTAGTAGATGTGCTCTGCAGGATGTAAAATATGCGCTTGCCCACTGTCCAGTAACATTGAGATTTATACTGAATAAACAGATTTTCGTTCAAAAAAAGATGCCCGGTGTTTACTGCGGATGAACGCACCAACTAATGAGATTTTCTGCCTTGGCATCCATTACTCACATTTTGGCACTGTCCCTGAGTAAAATGATGACCACGTTTTTAAAATATTTTCAGTTTTCACATAAGATAACAGAAAACTATATTTCCACTTTAACCGAGCACTTTTCGAAGCTTATCAGCTTGTTATTGAAGAGTTACGCGATCAAAAGCTGATCAAAAGTCTCAAAATCGGCCATCCTTCGAAAACAAACTGCTTGTTTTGTACAACCCGTTATGATTTATTAGCTATGTTTGCAGTTTAACTAATAATGTCGAAAAACTTAATCATCCAAACAACTGTGACACACCACTAACAACTAGAAAAATCTTGACGAATGTCCTCAACTGTGGCTCAAGTAGAAACACCAACTTTTTGCTTTTTTTTGTGCTGTGGAATGATCACAGTGACCATAAACTTAACTCGATACAAACTGTCAGAATAAATCTAGTCTGAACTGTTATTAGACACCGTAGAAAATTTATGTTTACAAAAACTGATGTCGACACGCTAAAAAAAAATGTACACACACGCATTTTTATTTTTAAAAAAATTTTTAAAAAACGATTAAATTTGTTTTCCTTGCGTGAAACTGCTTCGACATGTCTGAAAACTTTTTTGCACTGAAAACTAAAACTCAAATTAAAAAGCACCTATATTGCAAACCATCAGCAAATAAAATCATTACAAAACACACCGCCTTTGTGCAATCAACGGCAAACTTTCAAGACTACATTAATTAAATTCAAAATCAATATCACTATAGACTACCGTTAAAAATGATAGCAAATGAGCAATATGTAAGCAGCGAGAACATCATTCCTAACTTTGCATTTCTATAGTCTATTTTACCTTAAGCGCGCTAAAATCGAAGAAATGTTTTCACGCTGGATCACGCAACGCAACGACTCGAGCCATACATTAACTCTAAAGTGAAAGGGGTCAATTTAAAGTCACTGAGTAATAAATTACCTAATCAATTTTCATCTCTTTTTTAAGTGCTTGTCTAAATTTGACAGCTTTAACTGCAGCAATATATATATATTTTTTTAAAACTTTTTATTACTTTTTTTTTAAATTCAATTAATATAATTGAAATAAAAAATAAAAAAAATGGATCAAAAATAAATCAAAAGTTTTTCTTTTCATTTTATTTCATAGTCAAAACATGTACCTTTAGGTCCTTTACAAACTTTGTAATGATATTTCAGATTCTGAGCCCAAAAGCAGCAGCAGCATGAACTAATACAATTAAACTAGCACTAAATTTTCTAATACATTATTTATACAGCAAAATAAAGCAGAAGTGCATTTAATAATCTTCAAACAATTTTTTTTAGCTTTTAAAAAAATCTCAATTTATCATAAACACTATTGTACGTATCCTTGAGCTTGTAATATCCCCGCCCAACGCAAGTTTGTCTAATCAGAGCATAATTGAGTGACTGCAAAAAAGCAATTAGTTATTTAAGCTGTAGTCAATTTTTTTGTCTTCAAACGTACTTACAAAATTGATTTATATTAAAGATCATGGGTCTAATTGTGGTTTACTAATTGCTACAGTGCTGCATATAAGATTACTTGAACAGTTACTTTGATGTTAAGCCCAAATTAGTCAAATTGTAATACAAAATCAATAATGATAAAAGTTTTAAAACTTCTGGTCTTATTCTATATAATTTTTTTTTATTTCTCGCTTTAGCCTTCATAAAAATGTGTATAAACATTCCATAAAATATAAAATTATATTTAAGTGTTTCTCAAGTGCTGCACACTGGCTACAATTTATTTTTTTATTTCAGCTACCGAGACAAATCTATCCCTTTATCGATGGAAGTAAAACAACTTAATGTCAAATGCAGTCTCGATAAGAAACAGAAACAACAGAATAAAGATAAACATGTGGTATCTCATTACATAGTTTGCGGCAGGTACTTTTATAAAAAAAAAAAACCGTTACGCCTATAATTATAGTGGAAAACTCAAAGTCTAACGAAGCTTACACTATTTTCGTTGCGTATACGTCACCGACTGAAATGCAAATGGCGATCATCGCGAATTGTCTCCATTTGCATTTCTCCGCTTCGTAGACGTTTGTGAATCAAATGACATTCATTTGTTTGTTGATTAAGCAGCAAATACAGTGGCATTTAATTAATCAAGTATCATGATTGTTTTAACACAATTCGTGAACAACTGTTTGTTTGAAAACTAGATTACATTTTTGGAAAGTCACTTGTCATTTATAGCGTAAGTCTGTGTTTATAACTGTAACGGAAAAGTGACACTTTTTCGTTACACTATTTATAACATAAAGTAAAATATAATTATAAGGGAAAAATGCTTTCAGCAAACTGTGTATTGTCAGAAGCAAATTTTATTCCAATAAAAAATTTTACTTGCATTTGCTTTGCTTAATTGCCTAAGTAAAATTTTTTTATTTATTCAGAGGTGATAAGAAACTAGATATAAAAAATCTCCATTTTCACTTGCAATTAATTGCACGTTATAGTGGCACATAAAATGCAGTGGTTTCACAGTTAATGAAACTTGAGAAAAATTATCAAAAACATTTACGATTTTTTTCTCAAAATTTAATATTTGTGCAGCGTGTAACAAAACACGTTCTTCACATTGGCTGTAAAACGAGACAAAGAAGAATAAAAAGTCTCTTATTTTTCAGCACTAAAAAAATCTCATCAGTTTAAATGATGATTTATGCACAACATAAATATTTTGATGAACCTAAAAAGTCAAATAAAACAAACTAATTGAGTTTAAACAAAACTTCAGAAAAAGAAAAAGAAATTAAAACCCCAATTCGATGGAATTAGACCCGAATATGAGTATGAAAGTGCTTGTCTGGGGATTTAAATTTAATTGCAATGCAAATGTTGATTTATCGTATTGATATGTAAGTGAGGTTGTTTGATAACCAAGTACACTTTCTTAGTCATTTAAAACTGGAACAATATTTGAACAAATCCAATTTGCGGAATAAGTAATAAACTATCATCTAATAACAAGAATTTCATGCAACTGAAAGCTACTTTACCAAAAATTGCGAATAAAAAGTACTCGGGTAACCCTGAAATTTGGTTTCAGGGTCCATTAATATTTGGTTCTTAAAATGACAAATAAAACATGCCGTGATGTTTTTATCCAAAGATCTTTCTTTATTGGTTTATGAATTGAAGATGACCAGCAACAGTCTAAGACACATACGCAGTGCGTCCAGAAAGTTTAGAATATTCACTTTTAAACTTCATGACTCATGCTTTAACATTACTTTTCTAAGCCCCATTTTAAAAGAATGGGAAAACACTACAAGCATATTGTAAACCAACATTTTCTCTATCTTAAAAATAGTGTTTCTAGCATAAATGGGCTTTTTTTAAATCAGGGTTAAAAGAAATGTATTCTGTCCAAAAAATTTAGAATAACGAAAAACATGAGTTATGAAGTTTAAAAGTGACTATTCAAAGCTTGTACATACATCATGCTTTGTGAGAGAGAAACATTTTCATTGTTGAGTCAGTGTTAATGTGAAATTTTATTCTGTAAAGTTACAAATGTTCACCAAGATGCCAGTTGCCAGTTGCACCATACTTGAATGTTTTAAACGCCCTAAAAGTGCAATTTGTTATTTTATTCCTCCATATGGTACCAGTTTTAACAACAGTTGTTTGTGTGTAAAATCCAATTCCTTACATCAACCACTTTTCTAGGAAACGAGTGGCATACTGAAGTGCCACGAATACCAAACTGAAAGGAAAGACCGATACCAAACTATCATCACATCATCACGATTGCGACGTTAGGATTCAACTCAAGACGATAAGAAGAGGGTTGAAGATTGCAAGAATTCGGATCAAAGAGTAAAATTGATTTGGATTCAACGAAGTGATCAAGACTCAAATTCTACCATCTTGCCACGATACAAGACGCGAAACTGAAAAAAAATTAGTCGCATACCATTTGTGCAAACTGCGAAACCTAACCTTGGACGGGCCTATTATAAGTCATAATAATATCCAGTGCGCGGCCCGATGTGTAAGCAACAATTGAATTACTAAAAACATTCCCAGCATTTTACTTTGGACAACCACATTCCCTCTGCCACTATTGTGTTTCTGTGAAATTCTTAAATTTAACAGTAAGTACATACGCTATTTTCAAGTAAATTTGTGTTCATAGTAAATTTACTTTAGATCAAGATATGAAAAGCGTTTTTTCATTTCTCATCAAAGAGTTTTAAGTAAATTTTTATTTAAAGAATTCCACTCTGTTACTAAATCCATTTTTACCATTAATTTGTGTTATATGAATGACTCAAACGACAAAAAAATAAATCCTTATTGCCAAATGCTCATCTCAAACATAGAAAAACATTAACGAAAAATAAATCTTTAATATTTTGATAAATCAACGATTAAATATTCCAAAACTTTTAAATAATAAAGTTATTACTACTGCAAGGCAAAATCTAATTTCATTATTTAAATGCAGATGTAATTGAATGTTCCCTTTAGATAATTGCGTGATTATATTTTTACAGTTTATCTGATTTCTGAGGCTGTTAAAACTCATGTGTATATTAAACAAATGCTACCACAATAACAATAAAAATTTCGAATTGTGTTCAATAATTCACAATCATCAATTGAATTACTGAGTACATTTTTTTGCTTCTGCCGTGTTTCGATGATGAGTTTAATCCGCTACAAACATATATTTTCAATTTAATTTTAAATCTAATTCTGAAAGCATTAAATGAGATTTATTTCACGCATAACTAGTCAATTGATTGGAATGTGTATAATAAAATGACACACTGGTTTAGAGAAATACAGCCAAATCCAACGCATTAAAATTGGCTTTTGATGGTTTGTCCTGAGCGCCAATGCAATTTAATTGTCGTGTTAATAGGAGAATGTGTGTAGATCGACTGAGTTACTTCAAAATAAATCTTAGTTGATCGACTTGTAGTTCCAATTTCTATCAAGTTTAATTTATGAGTTTAATTTAAACTTGGTAGAAATTTCAACTACAAGTCAAACTTCACAATTCAAGTAAATAATCATCTGTGTTAATTATAATAAAGCGGTTCAGAGTAATAAACTGTTTACCACAAACCGTTATTCATCTAACTTTGACTGCAACTACATATTAACAGCCTTCAAACTTCAAGTGAACAGAACTATTTTGATTATCTCGATTTTTCCATGCACATAGTAATCAAGAAACGAACAGAATTGTACACAGCTGTTTGGCCACAACAATAACAATTCACATGCAATTGCACGAAGAAACTACCTATCTGCGTTAAAGACACTACACAAGCATCAACTTAAGGGTCGTGGTTCCATATTAAGTCAAAACATAAATAAACAAACAAAAATGCATTCCCCTGAAGAATAATCTTGATGTTACTCAAGTGTTAACTGCAACCAACAGATGCCATAAATATTTAAATGAATCTCAAAATTGTCAACACGGGATATTAAAAAAAAAAAAATTGATAACTGTACTGCCTAAAAAGGTTTCATCCATACAATTTCATGCAAATTTGACTCGGTAGTTGCGTAAAAATATTGGCTTCTTTGTCACGTAAAAACATTTTATTTACCTCGGTTTCGCATTCAATCCCCTTTCTAATTACATTTGATGCAGATGAACACACAAACTGCAACTGCCTAAACAACAAAAATACCAAGAAAATAACTTTTCTAAGCGCATAACAACAATCCTTCATTTTCAATTAACCAACGAGTAAAAAATTCCAACGATCCTTAATAATTTCCGCACGATTTTTTTTGTAGAGCAAAAACGTTTCATTTCTTTTCTTATTATGTGGATTGATTCACTCATTCACCTTTAATTAATCAACTTGAAAGCATCTAGAACCTGTAAGGTCAATCAGTTTGCTCGTTGCGTGAGAGAAACGACACCTGCATGCTCCAATCGCTCGTAATGAAATTAGCACTCCTTCAGTCTTCTGTCCCAATGTAATTCCTTCCTTTAGTCTTATAAATGAGGACGTGCAGCAGATGAACTAAGCTACGTGTGGTGCGCTGGGGCCAATTAAATAAAACGCTACGTGCTATATACCTCAATTTTTTGCCACCGAGTCGCTTAAGATTAAGATCATTAAGATTTCGAAAACGAAAAGTAAGCAACGTGCTCGTTTTCAAACTCTTGATGAAATCGATAATTATTTTTTTTTTCTTGTTCAAAAATTCAAAAAATTTAATTTTCGCGTTCACCCCTCGCGCCCTATTTAAAAATAGATCGATTGCAATTTTTATTGCTACAGATGAAACTCAAACAGTAATAAGGAGATGAGAAAAAGTCGGAAATTTCTGATGACTTGGTGAAACATGAGTTCGTTACAAGTACGAGTCGATATTAAATAACGACGAGTTTCGCTATTCTATGAATCAAAACTCGTCTTATTCATTCTCCATCTTATTCATATAGCTCCAAAAAAGGATGCAATACAAACGCAGAACAAAACACTCTGAAAATGCGGTTTGTTTGGGTTCCTGCTTTCAAATATTTTCTTTGCAAGAATGCTACACTTCAAAATTATTTAATTAGTTTAGTTTTCTCAAATGAGCAATAAACTAATTAATTTTTAAATTCTAGTTTGCTCACTTTATCTCTAAATGCGCACAGCAAAGTTTGACTAGTTATTTCTTCATTCTAATGTCGCTGATAGCAAAAACTGCTAAATAAAAATGAAGGCAAATGCACGCCTTACTCGCAAAAGTGCACTTTTTTAATGCCCAAATGTACTTTTTAGGTGCAAATGTCTATCTTAAGTGCTCTTTACCCCACGGTCGTAGGAAGAAACAAAAAAATAGATTTTTGTCTCTTAATTAATTAAGGTGCGCGCACTGGGACAACTTCAACCGAAATTACATTTGCAGAAGGCTCATTCAATAAAGCGTAACACGCTCGTATTATACCGGATTAAGACAATCTTGTGTAAAGTCTTATTTTGATCCTCGTGGCACGACGAAAATCGCACGACCTCTGGAGACTCACCACAAGCACCACCACGAGTTTTATAATGTTTAAGGCAATTTTTGGACATTATCGCGTGTTACTACGTATGCCATCTTGTTGAGCCCTCAAGAAAGTCGTTCGACAGTTTTTCTGTTCCTGATCGTGTCACTTGTTCTCCATCAAGACGCATTTATACTGTGGCGGGTAAAGCTACCCATTTGTGGGTAATCTGACAAAGCTGGTAAGTTTGGGCCAAGCTGGTAAAAATGTACTATTGTTATTGCAGCACGAGTTACATTCATGAACATCAACGTGTGTTAAAAAATAGCGATGTTGTGTTAATTCTTCATCGAATGCGCCTAGAATGTACACCAACAAAACCCAAAAATAATATAAATGAACATTAAACCTACAATAAGACAAAATGTAAAATAAAAGTTAAAAGTAATGAGAACGTGAGCACAAAAATTCGAAGTTGTGAGCAAATAAATTCAAAAACTCCATCAAAATAATAAATAATACTTCAAAAGGATGCTTGTGACAGCTTTTCATACACCCGTTCCACCTTTTTTTTTTTTTTTATTAAAAAAGTTTGAGAAAATAAAAAATTCATAACAACAAAGCTTCCTGCTAAAATGTGTATCTGCATTCGCAAGCAAAAACAGTCCCCGCAGACTCCAAATGTAATTAAATCACATCTAGTATATACTTGAACCATAATATTTAAACTTTATGGTTACTGCTGAGACCTCCAGTCTGTCGCCATAGAAACTTCAAAAAATCTCTAGCCGTGTCGAACCAACATTATTTCGAAAACCCGTTTGAAATAAAGAATGAGCCATAGCTGCACAAAGTTGAAGTGAAAAAATAAACAGTCCATCCACGTGAAGCTTGCTACACAAAGAAATGCCAAAAAACAGCTGGACTCCCTGCTTGCAGTCCGCATAAAAAGTTTTCTAAGAAATATGGAGCGGTTTTATCATCCACTACGTACTATTCAGACTTCGGAGCATTTTATTATCGTCTTTAAAGTGTTGGAAGAAAACGAAAGTTTAGTTCCTCTACAGTGTCTCAGATTACGCCGATACAAAGAAAATGAAAAAAAGCGTTCTGTACCGACTTGCAGGTGTCTACTTACGAACCTACGAGCACCTTAAAGTAGATAATATGTGCGTTCAATCCATGAAGAGAAAGTTTCTTTCCTTATACTCCTTTCTTTAAGAAGGCGGAAGTGACGTTTTTTACATAATAATTAAAAAAAGTCAGCCTTGAAAAGTGACTTTCAAGAAAGTAAATCTCGATCAACTTTATTTGTCACTTTCAAATGAGGCGCATGCGCACTTGACACATGACGACGAGTTTGATCGGGCGCCGTTACAGCCCAAGCAACGTAAGTAGAAGCGGACTGTCAGAGAAACGTTCCGTCGGAAAACAGAACGTTGAACATACGTCCTTTCGGAGACTGTAACGTCGGGAAAACGTTACGAACGTAATTCCGACGTTTGATTTCAATATTCGGTTCGGCAAATCGTCTTAATCTGGTTGTGAATTCGAGATTATGCTTTATAGGTGCGTTCATTCAAAAGTCAATTTTTTAGAAGGAAGAAAAGGAAAAGTCACTTCTCCTTTCTTGAATTAAACGCACCTAAAGTCATTTTTTTGCTTTTAAAGACAGAAAGACAGAAAGTTCAGTAGAGTCTCTGTAATTCAACGTATATCGGACTGGCGGGTGTTGGATTACTGCAGATTACCGATTACTGGATTTTGAATCAAAAATAGAACTGCAAGAACAACTTAACAGAACTAATCAAACAATACAGGGTACTGTACAAACAACTTCCGTAGCAATTGACAGTACTGTACTGTACACATCATTCTCTGTGATGCACACATGCACTATGCACACTTAGAACTAAAAAATTTCATGTATTGACCTGCAGGTGTCAGATCACTTCTCCGACGGTCACTTCTTCAACAAAAAGAAAAAATGGGTCGTTTCTTCGACAATTTTAATTTCGAAAGTCAATTGGATTTGGGAATCGTTTCTCGGATGTGACGTTTCTTCGACTTTTTTTAGCCGAGTGTAGGATTACTGGATGTGCCAGACATGGAAGTGTCGGATTACAGAGATTCTACTGTATTCAAGCTTTTTATCTCAAATTCAAATCCTGAGGTAAAAAATTAACCGGACTTTTAAAATCAAATTGTAAAATAAACAATCAGATCGATTATCTATCTACTTCTACGAAGCTTGTCTTGTCAATCATCTTCAAGCAAACTTAATAATCGTCTCAAAAAGTGATTTTTATTTATTACCCACACGTAACGCCTTAAAATTTAAAATTTGAAATGCAGTTGAAACGCTCGCTACTCTTTGTACCTGCTTCGGTATTGGCATCCTGATTGCACTGACCCTTTAAACGTCAAGTGAATAGCAAACAGTGGCGGAGACAGCTGAGACTATTGTAGATTTCTCCTATTTATTTAAAAAACGAAATGGCTGAGTCACAAAAACGCACTCAAAGATGGCATAGATAATGACTGAATTCTATAATCAAGATTATATATAGTATGGCACTTAGCATGGTCATGGCTTGACTGTGGATTTAGCTTAAATTTCCAGATCTCACCGATTCCCATGCCTAAATCATTTATGCCATGCAAGCCACGATCTGTGGGATAACTTTCTTAAAGACCCAACCTTGCATTTCCACAGTAAACGGGTAAAACTACAAGTAACTCAATTGAAGACAGATGACCTAGCCTTAGAAACAGTATCTCGATACGACAACAATAAGATATAACCGGAATTCCCCGGAGCTCACCCTTGCAAGTGCTGACCAGATCCAATGTTGCTTAACGTTCTGTATTCTAATGGAACCAGTTGATCAGCATAATAAGCCATTCCTATCCCATCAGTTCTAAGCTTAGTTCTTGCCACAGTACGGTAGTACAGTAAAGAGAGCTAGTGAACATGTTCCCTAATCTTTTTTTTTAAATAGCATAAAAGATATAAAGCGGAGAAGATTTTATTATGGTATTCCGATAAATTGGAGTCCAGGTATGGATTCTGACTTGGAAATTCCCGTGACAATTTCCAAGACATTTTCACTTTTTCAAAGTCTCGAGTCCCGGAAAATTTTTGACGAATTCCCAACGAGACTCGAGACTTTTCAGTTGACAATGTGGGCACTCGGAGACTATAATTTAAAATTCAAAATTAATAATTTTTATGTTATTTAACAATTTAATTTCCCTGCATGTCCAGTCCTGCAACAATTGATGAGACAATCGCAATTCACGAGTCATAATCGTAAAAAAAAATGCGCCTATAGACTTTAAAAAAATAATCAACGGATAAATCCGAAAACACAAACAAAACACAATAATTCAATATTAAATATAACGATTTCCCCATCGATTTGCTTGTACTGTCTTGTACCACAAATTCCATTCAACTTGCCATATCATGTTAAAAACTTATGTTATTTATTCAGTGAGTCTTTTACCAAACTACATTGTTGCTACGTAACCTAGATGAATATAAGCTCTATGTAGCCACTGTACAGAAAACAAAAAAGTAATTGGATACCTCACTTAAGTGAGGTGCATGATACTAAAAACTTTTTTTAATGACCAAATGGGATCATATAGAAAATCTGTTTTCAGAACCGAATAGAGCAGGCCCAGAACATCTAATTTAAACCACACTTTTCAAAAAAACAACTCGAGCTTACCTAACTAAATCGAAGTAAACATCCAACCCCCTTGAAAATTCAAACAAAACAACAACAACAAATTTCCCGTCAACAAAATAATATTTTGCAAAACTAACACTTTGTTGGGCTTCATGATAACTGCTAGTAAACATCTTAACAATCAAATTAATAATTATTTCTGCCTGCATTTTGGCGAGCACCTAACAATTGACAAAAGTAGATCTACACTCTTGGAAATCTCAAAGCAGATTCTAGAATCTAGTAGGACCGCCATAGAAATTCCGTTTGGGCAGTGATGGATTAGCCATTAGATACACTAGGCATGTGCCTAGGGCGGCAGATTCCGAAAGGAGGCACAATACTTAAGGCGGCAGAGTCAGCCAACCCTGCTACCCTGACAACCCAAGATTGCAACAAATGTGGTTCTACTAAAAACTGCTTTGATATTTCCACAATTGGAGAACGCAGATGCTTGCCAAAGTGCAGGCAGAAATAATTATAAATTTGGCTTAAATTAAAAGCTCTGGGACAGCTCGGTTCTGGTGACAGAATTTTTATACGATCGCGTTCGGTCATTAGAAGAATTTTTAGTGGTATGTATGTCACAAAAGTGATGCGAAACTTATTAATTTTTTTTTTGTTTACTATAACCATTCAAGATATTTGTATTGCCGTAGGTTTAATGAAAATTAAAATTCAATCATATTTGATTTGAAGTTTGGCAAATAAACAGATGAGTAAAACTAAAAATAAACATTTCAACAATAAAATGATTCATAGTGTAGCGCTGCCTTTAATCTGCATGTTTATTCGTTTTTCAACACAGTCGATATTCTAATTTATCTTTTTAATGGGACCATATAACACGGAGAAGGTGTGCAAGTGTACAGTAACATTAAACGTCACAGGAAAAGAGTAATTATTTCTCATTAAACTGTTGTTTAGTGACTAATGAAGAGGGGAAAAAAAAAAGAAAAAACAAATAAAAAACTTTTAGTTTCACAAAAATCCAAAACACCAGAACCATAAATTTTGAGCATATAAAGTACATATTTAGCTAAAAAGTGGTTAAAAAAGAAAAGTGAGCTTTACTGCCCAGTAGTTGGCACCTTTACTTATGACAACTTTAGATTTACATGACTTTCAAGTGATGAAATTTATGGTTACAGCGATAAACCAAAACTTTTTACATATTAATTGGTGTATAAACAACAGTTATGAGGAAAAATGTCCTCTTCCTGTAACCTTCATTTACTTTGAAAACTTTTTATTATTCGATTAATAAACCTTCAATTTCTTGAAGGCAGCTTCTGCCACCAAGGGAAAATAACACGACTGTCTACCCCAATCCAACCCGTTCTAACTCATTATAACCTAACCCTTTATTTCTGAGAAAATTCCCTTATATGCAGAAAATGTAAACAAGGATAATTTGATAATAATAATAATAGGTATTTTCCTCCTGTCAATAGACACATCCTCTTTCCTGAATTGAGTAACTTTTGCAACCTAATTTCATTTTCCTTTAACATATTTAAACTTTTTAATTAAATTTATAATGTGAATCTTTGTTCGTCATTTATTTTTATTTACCCAAGCTGACAATAGTCAAACAGCTGCAACTGCTCAGCATAATGATATATTTTTCTGCAAACTTTTGATTCTAAACTTTCTGTAATTCGGGTTTTAATTGTTAGAATGCTTAACACGTTAACACGATGTTCGTAATCCCCAAAAAATTTCCTACTACTTAATTAAAATTTGTTTTTATAATTATTGATTTTTTGCCGTATGATTATAAACAAAAATAGACATTCTTTTCAATTGCACAAAAAAAGAAATTTTGTTTTAATCACGTTATCCAAATTCTATGCATGAATCTGCTCAAAGTTTGCATGAGCAAGTTTTGCTTTAATTAAAAAATTATGTAGAAATACAGTAATGCTTATTCCCATCGTGCCCACTTAATTCTTTCACAACACGTCTGAAGCGAGTAATTGCTAATGGAAATTGTTGTTATCACAACCCAAAACAGTAATAATAATAAACGACGTTTTGCAAGTATCTGTAATTAACACAGAAAATTTCACAATTTTGATTAGGTTTTCAGTCAGATTTACCCATTTACAACCTCCCATACGTTTTCCATGTGGTTAAAATCCAGAGATTGAACTGGGTCACTACAAAACAAATTGAGTTTTCTAAAAAAAAGTTAATCATGACTTTAAATGTATGTTTTTTTTTTCTTTTTAAATGCAATCTAACATTTTCTGACATCATCTAACATATTTTTGAAACACTAAGCAAATCTTAATACATCTTAATACATCTTCCAACACGTATCACAGTTGCTACAATGTAATGCTGATAAAAAAAATAAGCATTTATTAGGCATTAAATATGCTGATTTTCATCACATGTCATCAAATTCAAGTTTGGTTTGTCAAACAAACCTGTACAATTTTTTTCAAATCACAAAGTGACCACTAGAAATAGTCACGCTCATGGGCTCCGTGTAAATGAGACAACTGGGGTTCCCAACAGATCACCATCAATGCACTGACCAGGTCCAAAGCAGCCTAACAAATGATCTGTACAAATGGAGGATAGGAATTTCCTATCCTTCATACCCGTTGAGATTTCAAACGTTTACATAGCAACATATTAAGAACTTACAAGTAAAAAAGCAGTTTATAAAATAACGTTATCAACTTAATTTAAACTTCCAGTGTAACAGTTTGAATCTCTTGAGATTACTCCGCTAATGATGGTTGCTAGGAAACAACAAGATGGCAATTTCTCGAGATGCGGAAAAGAAAGCTCGAATAGCAAAGCCAAATAGACACGTGTGAAACAACAACAGAAATCTCATACTAACCCATGTACAAATTTCCCAAGAGTCTCCATTCAGTTATTACTAGAAATGACAGTCTTAATACTGCATTTCTGCTTCACCAATCTCGCCCACAGTGCTTCACTTGGAAAACAACCTTCTAAAATCGCTAATTAATGTCGACCAATGTCGAACCATGTTTGTGATCTACTTTCCTTTCAAATTACGTCATCCAACAATGTCAATCTTAAGACAATATTGATCACACACAAGACATCATCCTTCACCTCTGATTTGTCTGTAAATATCAATCTGGAAAACCCCATACTGCTAGAACAAACTGAAAATGTATTTTCCCAGCAAGACAATAAAATAAATAAATGCCACCGCATAAAAAACCCGAGCAAAATAAATAGGATTGACCAAAACATGGCTTTCAATCTTTTCGTCTAGCCATAAAATCGTTGCTACTTGCTTTAAAAATGGGACAATTCCTTACAAAGCTATCACCAACTTTCTTTCTAACTATTTTCAACTCTCAACGTCCAAAAAGCGAAAGCAGAAAATTGTACACATATATATTACAAAATGTAAGGTGAGAAATAAGAATGTGATAAAAAGAGATTTAAATTTATGATTAGGATAAGCGCAAAATAATTAAAACGGAAGTGCGAACAGAAAAAGTTACCTGTAGATATGACTTAAGTTGATTTGATTTTTTTTCCCTCAAGATTTATGTCTATAATATTATTAAAGTGACATGAGAAACCATAACCAAGGGAATGAGGTACTCCAACTGAGTAAATTTAAGATTAGAACTCTAGAAATAAAATGAAAATGTCCAGTGCCAGTTTATAATTCATTTTCGTTTCTTTCAAAGTTTCATTAGGTGAACTAATATTTCCAAGTTCCAACTAATACAATGTCCGAAGGTTTATAAACTATTCGTATCGCTACGCCGCATGAAAATCAATTTTAATTTTTATCGTTTTCAAATTGCTAAACCGGATTTCTAATCAAAGAACAAAATAATTTATTCGCACATCTTTAAAACTGAAAGCAACACCAGCAATAGGAAAAATAATATTTCTAATATTAACTCGAGAGTAATTTCCTTTTACATTTATACAACTGAATGTGAAAGAAATATTTGGGGAATCGCTTTAAGAAAATAAATCACACCAAAAAATAAACAAACAAAAATATTTTTGGTGTGTAGTAAAAAAAAAAATAAATAAATAAATAAAATCTCACACATAAAAATTACATCCATTCGAATACAACACGGACTTGACGACAAAAAAAATAAACAAAAAAAACTGTGATAAATTTTTACCTGTATTAAAATCCAACAAACGAATTAAACGTTCTAAATTTTCCTTACGAAATCAATTCCCAATTGTACATCCGTCATTCTGTCCTACAGTCTGCTGTCATTGATACCAATACCAAGACAGACCGCGTATGCGAGTACCATCTGTTAGCACGAGGGAGCAGACAGCAACTGAAAGACCTGCGCTACTACTTCCAGTCTCTACACAAATCGGTAAACCGCGTGAATGACAGTGAACATAGCCAATAGCCACTAGTGGGAGGAGTAACCTCTACCGGCAAATTTAAAACGAGCTTCGTGCTTTCTAATTAACTAGCAACCTAAAACAAAACTAATTTCCCCAAATAAACAACCACAAAGCTATTCATATTCGCTTTCATGTTATGTCATTAAAATTGATTCAATCCAGCTGCTGCTTTAGCATGAAAGGAATCGCTCGCTGCTATTCAACTTTGGTTCTCTTGTTTCTGCTATTGATCAGCGAGTGCAGCGTTAGTGGTGTACACGTAGTTTGTGGCAACTACAACTAAGTCCTCACAAACTATTTTAAAATAAAATCGATGATGGATAAACAAACCATTATTTTACTTCCACTACATTAAAAGTCAGTTTTCGTAAAGGGAAAAAAATATTCATTTTTTTTTTAGCTTTTTACATTCTTCGATCTGCCCTATTAGATAGAATAACAAAATGTATGGTCTTGTTATTTTATCTAATATGTAGACCAAGAATGATCTTTTCTTATTTTATAATCCGTCCCATGTGAAAACATTTTGAAAAGAAAATTTTGAAGAGTAAAAAAAAAAGTTTATTGCTTTTGCAATACAACTACTAGATTGTTTATTTGCAACTAGCAGCTGACAAAGAGGAAACTCGATAAAAATGACGGCGACAGGAGCAATTAAAGGAAAAATTATACACATAAAATATATTGGAACTTGTCGAAATGATAAGCAATGAGGAAAAAATGATCCTCGAGGGTTCAGGTAGGTAATAAAAGCAATGGTTTTCTCATTTAATTAATGTTTGCCAGGTTGTCCAATGCAAATTAATGACAGATAAGAGACTTTGGCACACAATTACAAGTCAACGTAAGAGTAGTTTTTCCTGCACTACACCGACGTGCGGAAAGAAAACAAATTAACCGTTTCCTGATAAATCATTTGGAATTTTCCATTGCATTATAATTACCGTAAATGCTCGCATTGAACACGGGATGCCGAAGCGATGCATTATCCTGTACAAGGTTAGTCTAAATAGTACAAAACGACTAAATTCAATATCTAAATGACTAAAATAAATGTCTAAATTGATCAAGAACACTAAAATGTATGTTTCAAACTTTAAATTGACCAATCATCTAAATTGCGAGAAATTTAGATTCTGTCAGTAGAGCGCGTGTGTTCTAACGGAGCATTTACGGTATACAATTTCCATTCGAATTATACCTTCCCTCGAGTTTCAATTCTCTCTATATTTTTCAATTGGAATTTTATTCTTAAAAATCAATTTCTTTCAAAAAAGCTGTCAGTTCAAGTATTACTGAAAATACGCAAGATTTATGGTCCACGTGAGCTTTAACTCATCATCTCTCAAACTGCTACGTTACTGTATCCGTCATTCCTCGTTTTAAGTTACGAGTCTCCAGGTGCGAAAATTCCACTTCATCTCAAGTTTATTTTTTAGAAGAACTGTCAAGAGTGCAAACCAAAACAATAAATTCGTTCCCAACAAAACAGCATTTTAAATGTTAAGTTCAAACATAGTGCAACTAAAATATCATCATTCTAAATTACACAGAAGTGATTTTATTTTTCTCATACAATTTATTTTTAGAAATAAATTTGAAAAAACAACGAGAAAAAAAAAAAAAAAAAAAAAAAATACTAACAAAGGAAGTAGTATTTTAAATTATAATTGTAATTATTATTCGCTTCATATTACCAGCAAAACTTGGAAACGAAATGCAAGATAAAAGTTCAGTACAAAATTTTAAAATAATTCAGAGAAATCTGAAATTAAACCTTGCAATTTTCTATTCTACTGCAATATCTATTACAATAGTAATCACTGCATTTGTACTTTCGGCAATTTCCATAAACGTTACGAATTTATTCCCTTCCGTAGTCTCATCTCCTTCTCTGCATTTGATTTTGATTTGTAAACAGACACAAAGCACAATGCAACTTAGTATATGCAATTGAATATGATAATATATTTAATTCTCCACAATAAACCAACATCCCAATTTTTAAAAAATAAACATAAATCTAAAAATAAATGTTTCTGCATCGTTAAACAAATTCCGCATTAGTTTGAAACAAAGTTTTACATTTATTCGAATTACTTCAACAAGCAATAGCATGAAACACACAAAAAAGTAATTATTTCTAATAAATAAATAAATTTAACCCTACCGTAAATTTCAACACATATTCCAAATGTCCCCAGTCTGATTAGTTATTCACATTTTCTTCCCTTTAACTACTATGTGAAAAATTTGTACACAAATCGTTTTTACTTTTTAATTCCCTTTTACGACTTCTCTCGCAAAACAGTCATAAAAAGCCTTTAAAAAATAAAATGAAAATTAGTTTTCTTTTGCCATATCAAATTGATCCATAAAACTCAGCAAAAACAAAAATATTCATTAAAATCTCATCCGCAAAAAAATCTTGAGAATGAAGAGTCCTCACTGACGATTACTCCTCCGCATTATCCACAAAAAAGCCTTTAATAAATTATAAAAGCACCTCGAGCCCAATCGGAAATTTGAAAAATATTTAAAACATAAAACCTTCATTTAATTATAATCATCTCGATTTAGTTTGCCCAGAAGAATATTCGCCAAAACGACCAGTGTTATTGCAAGATTGTTCCAATACCAGAGAAGTCACGTTTTTAAAAACCAAATATTTTTTTCAAACAAGTCAATACAGTACATTGCGAATTGTAACAATATTGCTCAAACTGCGAAAGTAAATTAAAAAAAGACGTTGTATCTTGTCAAATACTGCAGCACTTCACAATTTATTGGAAACTATCAACTCCTTTTTTTTTTTCACTTTTCAATAAAAATGTTAAACAGCTTTCAAACCGTTATTTATTCTTCAAAAAAAGTTTAAACGTCTTTTTTTATTTCTATCCTTCGAACGACTGAAATTGATTTACAACTAGATTCAAGCACAAGGCACGAGGCTAAGGCACAAGCAGCGATTTTAAATGTCTAAACGCATACAGATAAGACATTTATCCAGTGCACTCACATCCTGAATAGATCACGAGTCAACGATGAACGCCCATGCAAACTGCCAAAAAGTTTGGGATAAAAAGCGCCCTTGGACATGTTCTTCTGGATTATTTCTTTAATTTCCTTCCATTTACTTATTTAACAGTTAAATCTAAGTAAATTAATGCATTTTCCACGTCATTGAAAGAAGAAGAATAATTACTTAAGGAAATGCAAGTACGAGTACGAGTGACAAATCTTGTTGTTGTCTAAAGAAAGCGATTTCCTCTACGAAATTAGAAACTGGAAGACAGAAATTAAAGAAGAAAAAAAAATGTCGTTTCTTTGTCGAAACAAAAAAAAAAAAAAAAAAAAAAAAAAAAAAAAAAAACACGACTGGTTCAATAAGAGAGGAAAGTAATCTTTTCCACAATAATGTTACCAAAAACCGACAAATTAGCTATTAGAAACACGTGATATTTTTTTTATGCTTTTCGAGCTGTAACTTTAAACTGTAAGTTTAAAAATAAAATAAAATAAAATATGAATTTGCATTATAAATTAACTCAAATTGAAACTGCCTTATGCAGAAACTACAATTTCTACATATTGATTTTGCATGTGTAACTCTATAAAACGTGGCCATAAGGCAAAATTGATTTTTTTTTCTTCCTTTTCCCCACGATTTTGCGAATTTCAGAATGACTTTGTAGTATTGGAATAGAATAATTTCACTCTTTTCCATTAAGTGAGGCAATTCATGCAGCAAAATCTGTGGTAATTACCGCCAGAAATAGGGGATTATGTTCATTTGTTACAACATAATTCCTTCCTAAAGCTTAGCAGTGAAATATGTGGAAATTATTTTACATTTTCAAGCTAGTCGTCAAGAACTAACGTTATTAATGCAAAGAATTTTATTTTTATTTTATTTTTTTTATTCTTTAAAAAATATTTTTATAAAAGCAATTTTCTTTTCTTTTACGCCTTAGCTCGTTGTTATTGTTCCATGTTATTGATTTCAATTTTAGTTTCCATTTTTCTCATGTTCAATTCCAAATTTTTAATATATATGTTCAATATTAAAAAAATAAACAGTTTTACTTCGTGAAATTCAATCTTCACATTTTATGGTTGTTTTCAATTTATCACTTGATTATTTTTCTTTCCTTTTCTAAATTCGCCAAATGCATTTAATATTCCTGATTGGCTGATATTTGGCTTATGTTTATTTGTCGCTGTATTTCTTTGAATAATTTATTCCGGTTTTCACAAATGAACGTTCAAAATGCAAATAGGCAACTCCCAATTCCCCGAAATACATATTTCTTTAAATAAATAAATTGACATTACCTTTGAAGCTACTTGAACTGCAGTAGATTTCAAAATACTCTTTATGGGCTTTTTCTTAGAGGTGGTAGCAGCTTTCTGAAATAATCATAACAAAATTTTAATTAGTTTGCATTTTAAAATAACACTAGGTGCATTCATAAAGTCATGTTTAATTTGCAGTTAAACATGTTTTGTTGTTTAAATGTTGTGTGCATATCCACTGCGACTGAAAACGAACTAAATTAGTCGACATTTTTTAGTTAGATCGAGAAAAGCAGTTTATAAAGCAGATTAAATGTGTTGTTTAAAATGCTGTTTAGTCTGAATTACTTTCTGAATGCACCTACTAAAATACTAACTGTATTCTTTGAATTTAAATTTGAAATTGGCGTAGTGCAAAAAGAAATTGTTTTTACTCTCGCCTTCGCCGTGGGATGATTATTCTCCTCATAATTTTCTATCTATAAAACAAAAATTGTTATTTAATTCACTTTAAATTAAACTGCGCAAATTGCACGCAAATATACAAACAATGTTTTAAAATTCACCTTATCGGTTGAGTTCGTATGGTTTGTTATAACTTTTTCTCCGTTTATCGATTCAGTTTCGGACGATTTAGAGTTTGGAAAATTAAAATTCACAACGTTAGTCAGCACTGATATCTGTGGCCCGTTCATCTTAAACCTACTAAAATATAAATTATTCAAATTTTTATGTTTTGTGTTCAATTACTTTTTTTCGTTGAATATGGATCATCAAATACGTTATTCAACACTAGATGTCACTATTGCTCAAAACAAAAAGCTCAAAACTCCATGCAATCAATTTGTAAAACTAGACACGGTCGCGAACAAGTCACTGTAGTTGTTGTTGTTGTTGTTGTTGTTTTAGGATCCAAATTTCAATCAATTACGGTAGTCCTATTAGTCAGATGACTGAGCAAGTTTTACCGTCGAAATAAACCTGTATACTGCAATTTGGTATATTCTAAATTTTTTTAAACGGTTTTGCTGAAATATAAGAAAGATATTCGCATAATTTTGCTTTTTAAAACGAAAATTCCGACTCAGTACTCACGTATTGACAATATCAACGGAAAACTACCCACGCGATCCACAGACAACAAGCAGCAATCTCGCTATCTCAGAATCGTTTTCTCAGAAATCTCGTTGTTGTCAACTTCCTGTAATTTAAGAAATCCGTTCAAATCTTTAAACTAGATAATAAAAACGATTTTGTATACAAAAAAATTAAATTTCGCGCCAGTACTTACGAATGTCGAACGATCAACGGAAAACCAACACTCAACAAGCAGCAGTCTCGCAATATCGCGTTCCTATTCTCACAAATCCCGCGGTTTTCAATTAAGTAACGGCAGCGTGTGGTTAGATATAGGATGGATCTCCGAGTTAAATTCATTGTAATTTATTTTATTTGGCGTAAAAAAAAACAAATAAAAAATATATTGGAAGGAGAAAAATTCAACATATTTATTGAACCAATTTAAAACGTGTTTTATTAACATAAATTTATCTAAAAATGAACATTATTAGGATTAATCTTTGCGCTGCTCGCAATGCTACGGTACTGCTGTGCGCATGCGTACTCGTATCATCCACCTCACCGCCATTTTGGCTGCGAACTTCAAACCCACCACTTGTAACTAATTGATCAAGTTGGGCACGCGATTTTTGGCTCGTGTTAAAGTATATTTTTATCAAAGTTTAAGCCAACTCAAAATGACGCTAAACCCACAATATGAATCGATTGGAAAAAGTTTTGTTCAGCAGTACTATTCGTTGTTTGACGACCCTTTGCAGAGGCCTAATTTGGCAAGCCTCTATAATGTAAGTTAATGAACAATTATTCGATGTATTTCCATGTATAATTACATGCTTAGAGCATATTTTATCTTATAACTCGTATGCATTAAAATTTTGTTCATTCTTGATTAACTTTTATCATATCTTTGCAGACTGAACAATCGCTGATGACGTTTGAGGGTCAACAGGCTCAAGGAACGCAAAAAATAATGGAAAAATTTAATGTAAAATTGAATTTGATTCATTTACGACGAATTTTCAATTTGTATATATTTTTTTTAAATTTGCAGAGTTTATCGTTTCAAAAAATTCTGCACCAGATCACGGCAGTAGATTCTCAACCAATGTTCGATGGTGGCGTTTTAATTTCAGTTATTGGTCAATTAAAAGTAAGAAATCAAATAATACCACGTACAATGATCTGCTAATGATTTCTCGTTTGCAGACAGATGATGATCCGCCTCACAGTTTCATGCAAACGTTTGTCCTCAAACCCCTTGCTGATAGTTTCTTCATTCAACATGACTTATTCAGATTATCGCTGCACCACTCTGCATGAGACGCTGTTATCGTTGAATTCATGAAGAATCGAACTAATTTTTAATGATCACACATTAAAATAAAATTGCAGGGCGAATCAACAGCAAAATTTAAAACATTAAAAAAAATTAAGTTTGGCAGTTTTGGATTTGTTACTGTAACCCCGTTATAGCTTCTAAACTTGATATTTTATTAAAAAGTTTTTTTTGTCATTAACTGCTTCGTTTAACTTCCGACTGTTGCTTGAAGTAGCAAAACGTTCTACAGTAGGCAAAATTGTATTAAAACAGTAACTATTTCTATGATTGTATTTCTTTCTTTGACTAAGTCTGTACTAAGCATCTAGGTAAGGTTGCGACAAAAATGGTTTATCATTAACAGCCAATGCAGTATTACAAATTGGTTCAACAGCATTATCTAAACCAATATCTTATCTTTCTTTTATGTTTACTTTTCTTTACATTATTTATTCGATTTGTTATTTTATCATTTTATGCACCTGAAATTTCAAATTAAATAAACGTTTTGTATGATTTCGAAATATGAATTAGTTAAATCGATTGAATTTCACATTTGCAGTAAAAACGTGAGTAATTTTTCAAAATTGGCGAGTTTACCGGCCATTGACGAGCTAATGAGGCACTAGGGGAGTCTGAATTCAAATCGATCGCAACCTTACTGACTAGATTTAAATGTGAATGTAAATTTGTAGCAAATCATTTGACCACACTGTGATTTGACAATTTTAGTGAAAAAGTATACACGGAATTCTGAATTGACCCCGAATGAAAGAAAAAAAAATAAAATGTCGTTTGGTACGTTATCTTATTTAATTTAAAAAATTCTATTCACTTTTCACGCTTTCCTTAAAAGAAAAATTTATTTTTTCTTTTTCTTCTCTGCTTCCTCCTCTTTCTCTTTTTCGATTTCGGCAACGAATTTCTCGATTTCCTCAACTTCAAGCATCTGAAAAGCGAAAAATATAAAATTATTTTTCGTTTTTCATTGTATTAATTTATGTTAAAAATTATTAAAATACCTTCATTGGTTGTTCACGTCGCATGACAGCGATTTCTAGATTTTTCCCACCAGATTGAACAACTTCTAGCAGAGCTCGAATTGCAAGTTTGATTGTTGCTTCATCAGACTCGACAACTTCAGGCAAATAATTTTTCTCGAGGTATTCACGAACTGTTTTGGCGCTTCGGCCAGTTGCATTTGCCTAAAAAAAATTAAAATAAATAGAAATAAAATCTAAATCTGCACTAGAAAATAATAAAATCAACCTTCCACTCGTGATATGTCCCAGAAGGATCCGTTTGATACAAATGAGGAGTCCAATCGTAGTCAAAACCAGCTATCAAGCAAGAGATTCCAAACGGTCTGCGTCCATTGCTTTGAGTGTATCGCTAGAAAATATATCGTTTTAACACGAACAAATATTCTAAAAATATTTTCAATTATACCTGTTTCAGCCCAGCTATAAATCGAGTAATATATTCCAGAGTCACAGGATCCTCGACGGTTAGTTTGTGACTCTGGCATTCTATTCGAGCTCGATTAATTAATATTCTTGCATCCGCCGTTAAGCCTAAATGGAAAAAAGTTACAATTTTTTCACAAAGAAATGGACAACAGCCTACCGGCAAAGGCCATCACGACGTGCTCATCTAGAAGGCATATTTTTCGAACAGTACGTTCTTCCTGCAATTTTGCAACTGATTTCTTCTCTACTCCTAACACGACGATATTCTTTCCTCTAACACCGACCTGTGCGAATGAAATACAAATGCAGTGAAAACATGACTGGCAAAAATTGAAGCGTTGGAAGTGAATTACTTACCGCTGTTGAACCTTTTTTAACCGCTTCTTGAGCGTATTCAACTTGAAACAAATGACCATCTGGAGAAAAAACAGTAATAGCTCGATCGTAACGCGAAGTTCCCATTGTACTTAAAGATTATTAGCTGTTCGAGTAAGGATGCACAGAGAAGTAAACTTAGGAGGATCTAGCCGGAGAAAAGCACACGCTGAAAATGCTGACCTGTATCGGCCTGCGAGTAGACAGCGATTATGAGTCACTCTGGTGGCAGAATCATTTTAATGCCAGAACATAAACATTAACTGTTATTTGTTATTTCTTTACCATTTTTAACATTATAAACTAGATTTTGATCAAGAAAATAAAATTATTTTGTATAAAATAAAATTTAAATCACCAAAAAGAAATATTACATTTTTTTTTCTTTTGTATTTTCATTATCGTATTGTGTTGCAACAATGGCAACAAATAGTTGAAACTGCCTAGTGTGGCATTATTATACGTTTAGTATTCTTTTTTCTCCTGTCATTAGTCCAGAACAGTTCTTTAAAATTTCGTACGGTTTTAATGACATTATAATCCTTTTCAGTAACGCATTTGAATTTGATTTTGTAGTCAAGCATGTCTGAAGAAGTAAACTTAAATCTATTTGACGTTTCGTAATGTAACTTTTTTTTTTTAAATTTTGTTTTTCAGGAAGTGCAAAGTTCCATGCAAAGTTCCAGAAAATGTTTGGGTATCGCCCCGAAACGCGCGCCTTACCATTGCAAAACGACTAGCAGAACTAGACCCGTTCCCATGTTCCAATGTATGGCTACATTGAAGAAGGATTTGCCTTGCCATCCTCAAGCACCTCCTAGAGACGGTCCAGGGGTTTGTAAACTGCCCGCTGACGAACGTCCTCAAGATCAACCAGCTGAACGAGGACCTGATGACTTACCACCAGAAGGCGGCACTTTGCTCATCACTTGCCCCGCCAATGCTCAATTCAATGGTGAAATCGTTCTCCGACTTTAAACGAAAAAATATACATTTTTCAAGTTATGAAACTGTAACAAAAATTTAAAAGAAAAGTAAAGAATTCAGCTTTATAAAAATGTCTGAATGTCTCCGTCGAAATAAAACCAAAATTTAAATGACAAAAGTATTACGTGTTTCCATTAAATTGCAACATCAAAAAAATAAATAAACCACGAGAATCATAACGCTAATTGCAAATCGCATCCAGTCCAGCAATAAAAAAAGAGTGATGGTGTGTTTAAAATGAGTGTAGCTGCGAATCCAACAAACGAGAAGTCGTCCAAGCGTTAACAAAGCTCACCTATATCCCACAACACTGCGTGATCACGCCCCTCTCATTGCTGCCATTCCTTGAACTGTTAATTCCTTTTACACTGGATTCAGGCAATCGTAAGCCTGAAAATATTTTTGGTTTTATTAATGTCAAAAAAAAATTTGGAGCAAATAGTATGGCAGCTTTTTCTGTTCGAGTGCAGCTGTTCTAATCAGCTCACTTAATTTTCAATACCAAAAATGAGTGAAGAAGAAGAAGTAAGTATTTAAACCTAGGCTTAAGATTCGCTTTATTTACTACTATAAAATGCTGCGATTGTCCATATAAATGCTAAAAACAAACAATAATCCTTAGCAACAGCCGCCGGTAGAAGCCGCCGCGGAGGAGGTAAGGAAGGGGCCAGCAAAATGTTTCGGCGGCGCCCCAAAACGAGGTTCGCTCATCCGAATCGGGTTTCCATGCCGAACAACAGGGACAGCCAGACCGACTGGCGTTTTCTCGTGCATGGGCGGGTATAAAAAAGATTTACCTTGTGGGCCACCAATGGTCGGTGCCGGTGGAGGCCTTCCTGTTTGCCCCGGAGCCCAAGGAACTCCTGGAGGAGATGCTTTTCCACCACAAGGAGGCGCATTGACAAAAACCTGCGGAGTGAAAGCCCAATTCACTGGCGAAATTGTCATTAAAAAAGATGTTCCGCCACGACCCTCCGCAGCGACTTCAAAAGATAAAGGTCCATCGAAGGCGATGACGTGTGGATGTGGTCCATGTGGTACATGTGGTCCGTGCGCTACATGTACATGTGGATGTGCGTACGGACAACCAGGAGCATATACGGTGTGCTATCGTCGCTGCATTTCACCTACGCATCACCACCAAGCGCCCATGTGCCAAGTGCCCGTCTTTCCCAATCAACCGGAAATCACGGAGGTTTGTCGGCGAATCTTGCGATCTAGAGGTCCCGACTCTTCTCGTTTCCATCCTGAATGCCCTTGCATATGTCCACCAATGGATATATGCGAAGACGACTACGAAGTATGAATATTTAGTTATTTATTTATTTATTTATTTATTTATTTATTTGGTGCACTACAATGGAGTAAATATCTGATGACGTTTTCGATAATAATTTTATTGTTTTTATTTTTGCAAAATTTTAGGTCGGGGCTCGCGACTACGAGGCACCGGAAAGATTGCTTCATCCGGGAGAGGAAGAGCGATTCGAGACTGTTCGTACACGTGAAGAAATCGTTTTGGATCCGCAAGATGATCAGTGTTGCCATACTCAAGTGCTCTGCGACGACCAATGTGCGAAATACGTGCGAACTGAGGATACATTTCGACGAACTCGCTGCTATAATCCGCCAGCTGAATGTTATCCTCCTCCCGTGCTTTACTGTCAGCCGGAAGTTGGGTGTATTCGCCAATGCCAGGAATGTCCACCACGTTGTCCCGGTTGCTGGGAGGGTTCTCCGTGTTGCTCAGACTGTCTCACGAATCCCACGTGGGCAAGGACTATGGAATGCATGCAAGAAGCTCCCACGTGTACCCCGCCGTGTAATCCTCCCGCCTTTGCCCCTCAAACGGAAGATCCGAGATCACAGACTCCTCATTATACCAAGAATGTTTCAAGTTTCCCATGCGGATCGAATTAAATTGTTAATGTATGTTTCATTTTTTTTTTAAAAATAATTAATTTTTAAGACAAAAATTTTTTGTAGAAAAAAAAATTCAACATAGACTTATCAGTTATTGATGAAAATGGCTTTGTGAAGAAAAAAATTTAAATTGAATTTCAAAGTGTAATTGTCGAGGGATCTGCTCTCAATTGTTCAATAAAAGGAATTATAAAAAAAAGAAAGATTAAAAAAGTCTCGTCTGATCCATTACTTTCTGCACTTGCCTGTCATTCACACCGGTTCGGGTTCGGCAGTCTATTCCTTTCATCTATTCCCTTTGGTATATGCAATTGATGTGGATTTGCGGTCGTGGAACATGTAGTCAGAACTACTCGCTCGCACTCTTGTGCCCCTAATAATGCAAACAATTTTCACTTCTTTGCCGCCACTCTTTACAACTCCCGGGTATTTGAACACAATCCCGCGGTTCCTTAGGTTTTATTCCTTCGGTTTTATTTCTTTTTAATTTTTAATTTTAATTGTTTATTTAAACAAAAAAATTCGGATTAAATCTCGCTCGTATTAAAATGCCATTTACCACGTTAATTAGATGAATTAATAATTCTGGGTATGGGGACACGATGCTTGGTTAAGTTGTGATCAAACCAAACACGCCCCTGGAATCGATTTCACCTGTACCATAATTATTTCATGAAACCTTGAGTTATTCAATTAAAGTATCAGGCCATCGAGTTTCTTTAAATTCGGGAAAAATCTCATTATATTTTAATTGATTGGAAATTAATTCCGAGTAGACAAATATATGTGGTTTTGTTGACGGGCGAGATATTCCTTTGTTTGTTTATTTACAACAAACAGAAAAATCGAAACTTATTATTTACTCTATTTTTTTTTTTTTTTGTGTATTTTTTTTTTTTTTCGAGCAAGATTTGTACACAAATAAGTACTACGTACGAAGCAATATTAAATTTGGCATTTTGCCTTGTCGAGAAGATTAAATTTCGTAGTTAAAGAGGCGAGTGCTTTTTAAACCATTTTCGTTATAATTTTTACATTCCATTTAATAATTCTACTTTGTTTATTTAAGTTAATATTAAAATAATTAATATACTTGCACTAATTAGAATTTGTTTTTGAAGAAATTATACAATTTTAATTATTTATTTTTCAAGAATACAGTATCTAACAAAATCTAAAGCTGTCATCAAAATGGAGTCAGTTGCCAAGCAACCAGGGCTTGTTGCAGTAGATTTTTCTCAATCGAATTCTCCCCATACACGCGCAAACCTATCAAGCGTTACATCCGGGATCAAATTTGAAAAATTTGTTTAGAATTAAATTGAAATGATCTTGAAATGAAAACAAATTATTTTCTTCCTCATCTCTAAAACCAGTATTTTTTTTATCTCCTTTATCAATAACTGACACAAATTTTATTTAACAAATCACAACTAGTTATTTCAAAGACATTATATGGTTGAAAACTAGCAAAAAGTCACTACAAATGTAATCGACACGAAACTTTATATAGATTTATTATAATTAGTATTCATCGAAGACAAAGAATAAGTTTAAATTACAATCGTGAATTCCAGACTTGATATTTTTTTCTTCTTCACAGCTCCTTTGATGATCAGAAAATAATTTCCTTACCAACTGCATGCATATACACATTTAATTTATTATATATTTTATCTTTTTATAATACTTTAATATACATTCGAGCTGTTTTTCATCTTCGAATAAAACATACAGAAAAAAAAAGCACTGGCATTTGCCCCTTGCAAAGAGGAATTTTGCCAACACCAGAAAATTAAAAAAATAAACAAAAAGTTTTAAAAAAGTAAAAATAAAAATTCTAAAAACAGAGAAATGACTACAGCGGATGCTAAATCCATCGACATTCATTACAATTATAAACATTCATCATAAAATATTTAAAATTAAATTTTTTAAATTTAAATTTAAAAAAAATTAAAAAAAAAAAAAAAAAAAAATCGATTTATGACTAAAATACAATCGATTTAAATTTGACAATGTAAAAAACCAAAACGGTGAACATTAAAAATTGAGCAAACAGATGAGCACACTACGCTGATACTAGTTGACAGAGAGAATAGACAACACTTCCAAACTACTTAATGAGATAATAATGAGATCAAAATCAAAATTTGGCATGTTGAGTCAATAAAGAGGAAGAACGAGGAATAGAAATTCGATTACTCAAACAAAAAGCAGCGAGCCCAATGGAATCGACTTATCCGTCGGACAGTGGAGGAGTCACCCACCCGTATTTCTCGTGGGTCTTCACCAGACTGCGGAAGGATGCCTCGGCTGACTTGCGACTGAATTCCTTGGTGCCCTTTGCTTTGCGGGCGATCCGAGCTTGCCCTTTAACGAGGCTGGCAGCGAACTGCATGATGACCGCCTCTACGGTGTAGGCGCTGGCCCAACCTCTCGGCGTGAGAAGTTCCATGCAGATGGCTCCGCCGTCCATCACGAATCCCTTCTCGATGCGCGGAGTGATGACGCGCATGAACGGGGGCGCGAAAGGAAAGTTGTCTGGGAAAGTGAGATTCAAGAGCACGTAAGGAGTGCTCAGTTCTTGCATGTCCCTGTACAACTCCGAGTCAGGGTCCACTTTGTGGAGCTTCACGTTCCATTCGAAAAGGTTGTCGTCCGCCAATTCGACCGTGAAGATGGGCGACTCGCTTTCGCGCTGTTGACGACACATTTCTTGGTATTCCTTCATCAAGCGTCGTGTGCGGACCAGTTTGGCGTGTTGCAACGAATTCTCGTTCATCATGTGGTTCTTTTTCGTCTTAAAAAAGCTGCTCGCACGGCTCAGCGCTCCTCCTTTTTTCACACTGTTGTTGTTGTTGTTGTTGTTGTTGCTCGTGTTATGGTTGTTGGTCGTCGTCGGGTTCATCGGGATGGTTTTTTCCGCCGGACTCACTTTAGCCACGTCTCGGTGACAAGCCCGTGCTAAAAGACGTCTAGCCGTGTCGCTAGGTGATGCCCTTTCTCCGAACCCTTCCATGCCGCCATTCGCGTCTCTTTTTTCAGCATTGTGATCGGAATGTCGGAGTAATTTACGAAGAGCGTGAGCCATGGCGAACTAGTTGAATTTTTGTTGTTGTTATTCTTCAGATTTTTATTTTTTTATTTATGATTATTATTAATATTTTGTCCTATTGTATCTCGGAATCAATTCAAAACCATTTTCTATCTGCTGAAAATATGAATCAAGAAAGAGAAATATATAAAAGTTGCATCTAAAACAAGATAAACAAATTAAAATGATAAACACATATTTTTTTTTAGATTTTTTATTTTTATTTTTATGTTTTTTTTTTTATTTATAATTTATATTTAACGCGGAAATAACGTTTGCGGAGATTGTTTTAGGTGTCTAATTCATTCGTATTTATTTTCTCCTTAATCACTAACACCACAAATAAAATTAATCAATACATCCTCCCACAATAAGTGAATTGTAGGAAATTTCATCAAAATTCGATAAACGAAATTGGAAGAAGCAGAGGCGAGAAAAAACGGCATTTTTCGTATAAAATAAACAAGTGATGATGGTGGGTGGCGTTGGTGCACAGCTGATGAAAAGATCAAATCTAATAATCTTTGCACTCATCTAACGATTAGTAAGGATTATCAACGATGACTAGAATTAAATTCCGGCGAATGTGGCGTACGAATCAATCCATTAGACAAATGAAAAAAGAAAGCTCATCTCGGTGGGTTTGAAAACACGAGATTTTACGTATATACGAAATTGAGGGGATCGAGATCGATTTTGGGAGAAACTGTTTCTTTCGTTCGTACCATCTTATTTGCCAAAAAGGTAATCGTAATTAAAGAATCGGTTCACTTACCAGATTGTTAGCAGATGGGTTATGAAATAAAAATGGCGACAAGAATTAAAAATAATTTTTAACCATCACGCTCATGCTTCGTCTGCAGAAGAAAGCGTCGACCCTTCTTTTGATGCTGTTTGCGGTCGCTTCGTGACGTCAGGGCCACCGAAATTGTGCTTGCGCATGCGCATTGCTCTTGGACTTTGAAACGAAAATAAACAAATAACCAGTAACGACGGGATGATATAATAAATATTTCTTGGAAAATATTGATTTACTGATTTATATGCAAGATGGTTGAATAATAACATGTAAACTTTATTTAACGTAAAGTATAGCAAATAGTTCACAATATAATCGAAAATATACTTCAAAATATAAATTATTCGTGTCTAAAATATCATACGTGAATCAAGCTAAAGACGTGATATGTCTCGTCAATTTACATTAGGAAATCACAAAGTCAATCTTTTGACTGTTTTAAAAGTGCGCTTGAAGCTGCATTAATTAAATTGAATTTAAAAATTATATTTCAAAAACAGAGATTATTTATTAGTTAAAATACGTTTTGGACGAATAACTGGTTGACGCCGATACATTATTGCTTGACCTAAAATTGCAATATCAATACAAATTTGCAGACCACCGCACAACCAGAATTGGGCGGGAGAATTCCGTAGTACAAAATACGTTGTTTTATAAATATCTCCACATGTCCACATACATACCATTTTCTTACTATAAACAAAAGAATTGATTTATTAAATTATTCGGACACTTTGCTACAAGTTTTACCTCATTCCCACCGTGGATTTATTGATGAAATTTCTGTAAAATTGAGGTACGCCTAACATGGCTTCCACAAACACTGACATAAACCCAACAAACTCAATAAACGGAGAGAACTCCAAAAAAATGTACACAAAAACTCCTCCGATGAAGGCAAAACCCATCATAAATGCCAAATAACTTTCAAAATCTGTCCAATCCCAAAAATACTTGAAATCAAAATCTGAAAAACAAAAAAATAGTTTGCGTGAAATAAAGTTTGATGAAATCAATAATAGAAATAAGTAATTAAATGTGAAATGAATTTGTAAAAAACGTGGTTGAATAAATTTAAGATTAAAAAGCAGTGAATGCAACAAACTGAGTGTGCATGCGATTGATTCCTTTTAATTTGCACTTGTGCTTATTGAAGGCAGAAGTGAAAACAGTTTAAAACCATACCCCACAAAACTCGGGGGCGTTGAGCTGAAACTTTTAAACTTGTTGTGCGGGAAGAAGAGCTTGAACTTGAATCTCTGCCACCGATTTCATCTATATGATATTAGGAAATTGTTGCACATGTATTTGAATAATATTTAAAAAAAAAAAAATCGTTTTGTATTAATTTTGACTTTTGTAATTTGATCGAATTGTGTTTTGCAGCAAGTTTGAATGTACCAAGATAATCGAAACAAAAACTTGATATTTATACCTGTAAGAGATCTGTTTTTCTCCTTAATAATCATCATTTTGTTCCTAATGTCAACGTACATATGTATCATAATTAACATGGTTATATTCATAATAACACTCTGAATCAAAAGTGGAAATTCAAAAAAATGACCAAACCTATAGCAAATAAAAATGTACAAATTAAGCTATTTAATACAAAGGTTAGTGTGTTTATTTCCTACCAAAATAAAATTCGAAGCGTGTTGGCAATTATTAATGCTAAACAAACGTAAAGAGAGAATCCTTCGGTGTTTTTGCTTCGTCGAATATCTCTGTACTGAGGAATGTAAGGCACAATTCCACCAAATATCATAACTCCCGAACAGCAATAGCCAAAAAGGGAAAGGAAAGTAAAATTCTCCCAATTTAAAACTTGGTCCATCGCGATTGCTGTATGGTCCATTTCGTATTTATTTAAACGATTTCGACTGTGTTCTCGTAGTATTGTAGCAGATGCCGTTTACAGCACATCATCTGAAAGAAACAATATTAGTTTTATTATGAACGTTTAAATTCAATCTCACAAATATATTTACACCAATATATCAGTAAAAACTGCAGGGTTTCAAAACGAATTGTTAACGGTACTAAACGACGATGCGTACTCATTAAAACAGTATAAAAATTCAGCATGCTAATGCCGGCATGAGCCGAAAGTGAAGCGCGATCCCCACCTCGCGGCAAATGTTCGCTATAACGGTGAACAAAATGGCTTCTTCTACTCAGTACACCCGGGTAACTTAGTGAGAAATTTAATTTCGGAGTAATAATAATTTTTTGTTGTTGCAGATGATGAAAGCGGTGAAAAGTTTTATTTCTTTTCCCAGCAGTCACTCAGTTCTATTGCGTGACACCGACCACTCACTTTTACTTCGATGCTGTAGTGGCTCTCGTGTGATAGTAACTTGCCGATACTTGAGTTTTGGCCCCAGTTTAAGTCAAGAAGCATCGCCAAATAAACAAGAAAAGCGTGACAATACTGCAAAAGCTATAACAGAAGCGAAATCCGGTTCCTACGGTCAATTAACTTTAGGGGGAAAAGGTCGAAAGCTTATTTTTAGTGATTTAAAAATTGGTAATAACAAATTAACTATAAAATTACTATTTACAGTTAAACAAGCGGGGAAAGATGCTTATTACACGGGTATAGTTGTACTTGGTGTAGGTGTAACAGGTACGGTTACCATTAATAACAATTATTATGATTTTCTTTAATTAAAAATTGTTTTATTGTAGGTTTGATGTTCTATGCAATATTTCGCGAACTATTTTCTAAAACCAGCCCAAATAGCATTTACACACAAGCGTATAAACTATGTTGCAAGCATCCTAGAGTATGCATTCTTTATAATTTTAAATTAAAATGTCATAAAACAAAATTTTGTGGTATCAGGTAATTGCGCTATTAGGGGAGCCGATCAAAGGTTATGGCGAATTAAGTGGTCGTGGAAGGCGACGACATGTAAGGTATTGACTTAAAAAAAATTGTTTATATTTTAAACTAAAAAAAATTATAATTCCCAGCCACCTTGAGTATGTTAAAGATGGAGTGAATCACATGAGAATGAAGTTTTACATCGAGGGAAGCAGGAAAAAGGCCACAGTTCATTTGGAAGTTGTTGAAGTAAGATTATCATCACCACTATTACGTCAAACCGGCATTGTTGTTTTATTTTTGTTAATATATAATTATTTTTCAAATAGAATTCAAGTGGTCGCTATGATTTTCGATACCTGTTTGCAGAATTAAGTGATTTCCCTGCAGAAACGATTATTATTGAAGACAATAGGCATTTGCATGTTACGGATGGTGTAGATGTGTAAATACAGTGAACTTCCTCTAGACAGGGCATACTGAGGACAGGGCGAAAAACTTTCTCTAGACTGGTCTACGTTAGATTCCGCGACCATAATTGCCATGATCTACAGTTTGTACCCAGTATCTTGATGCTAAATTCAAACTGCATACATGATTCATGTAGAAACCTGTTGTTTTATCACTATTAGGTCTAATTTACAAGGCTTATTATTACAAAAACAAAGATAATTCAGAATATTACCATTGAAATCAGTAAAAACAATGAAAACTGATGATTTAAAATTTGAACCTTCTGCACCAAATGGGATGCACAGTTTGAGTTTAGCATTAAGTTACCAGACACGAATTGTAGAGGGAATTTCCCTGGAGCATGGGTGCCTTTTCCTGGACCCATTGATGCCCGGTCTAGAGTTGAGTGGAAAACAAAGTTTTTCTACAAAAAAAAAAAATAATAAAAATTTGTATATAATAACATTGATTTGTCATTAAAATATGAATATAATTATGTAATATGCGTTTTCCATGGTATTTCCGTCACTGTTGTAAACATCTGGTTTTGAAACATGAATGATTTTATGACACCAAATATTGCAAGAAATATTATCAAACATGATAAATACTGAATCCAGGCCCATCGTAACTGCTGTAAAAATGTTGGTATGTATGTACGGAATGTTAAGAAGCAAAACAACGTCAAAAATGTCAAACAAGCGGACAATAAAGGATATGTAACTACGTCTCGTGGGTAAACAACATCCACAGATAGTTTGAAACTTTGACTTTTCCCACTGGACCAAACAGGAAGAATATTACTGAACCTTGTAGAAACTGAATTGCAACATTTATAGTAATGTATTTACTACCTGTTATTCAAATATTTTTTACCAGCTGCTGCATAATACGATTGCAAAATGTTTGATATTTTGTATTCGTCCAGATCAAAACTGTTTTCATCGATTACAGTATGCTGTAAAATAAAATTAATCAAAATTGAAATTCGTGTATAAATTTTTTAAAACGATCTCACGTTTAACTCCATGTATCTATTTCCATACATTATGGGTTTCCGCTGAACTATTGTTAAATCACCAATGACATACAGCTCAGTTCCAGGAACGAATGAGTTATAATGAACATAACTCAAAGCTTCCATATGTAATTTAAATATATCCTTTAAAAAAATATTTTTTTTAAGCACTGATGGACAAACCACGAGTCAATATTTGGTATTACGTCTAATTTGTAGTCAAAAAACAGCAATAATTTTACTGAGGAAATTTCTTCCCAATTTTGTAAAGGCACTTCAATAGAAATATGAGTAACGTCAGTTTTTCCATCTATTTCGAAATCTTCCTCTCGAAATTTAACGAGAACATTTCTTAAATTTTGTTGAGTCAGTTGATTAAACACAGAAAAAGTACTCCAAGTTATAAACAGTGGATTTGATGTAACTTCTTCATTCGATGAATAATTTCTTCCTTCTAAAATTAACAATAGTTTTCCTAAAAACGAAACATCAGGTTGTGCTTTAGCCGTGGTACTTTTTCCCCAAAAATCTACACAACAATAAAATAAAATTAATTAATGCGAATAAAATACAATTTTAACGTATCTACTTTACCTCCAATATTAAAAGTTATTAAAAAAGGTGCTGCAAACGTAACCACAAAGCAAAAAAAGGCAAAAAGAAACGATTTCGTACAAATACTAGACTTATAGCAGATGTACACGGGTCTGCCGTGAACAGTGATAAGCGCCATTTTTCAAATTTAATAACATACAATAACGCCACCTCGTGATATTACATCGAAATACCATGCGGCAGATTATAAATAATTTCGACATTCATTTTCTTTTTTATTTACACCAAAACAATTTATTTTTCAACATTTCTACAAACAAGATATCCTTCGAGTTAAATCCATCACATCAAGTATCTGAGATTTGGGAATATTTTTTGTTGCTGAAGACTGCTTAACTTTCTGACTGCGAGTATTAACTTGTCTCGAATTTTGTATTTGCAATGAAGCAAAATCCAAATTAATTTTAGCAGTCGCATCCCTCGTTTTTAAATTCAACTAAAAATGATTTAAAATATGAATTAATTTTTTTTTAAAGCAATTTTTGTTTTAAAAAATGTACCCTTTTCAAATTAGTTTTCACCGGCTTAGTCTTCGGTAGACTTTTTTTAACTGGTCTAGTTTTAATTTTAGACGGCTGAATACTTCTCTTCTTCTTTCCCATCTTTTACACCGCAGACCTAAGTACGGAAACAACAACAATAATTATTACTCGTAAAATATTTTTTATTTTTTCATTTCCAAACACATTTTTTTTGCAGCTTTATCAGATTCTGTATCCGATTCAGACAGACAGTTTTTCTTATTAAACAACACATCAAAAGGTACAAAAAATGAACACCTAACCATATGCTTTGTAGTTGCGACATTTCTCACATAAACATATTCCAACGTGACACTCTCGGACAAATTCAACGTTGCGCGCACTAATTTTTTAGCCTCATTTTCAATTTCCTCGCCCTTAACAAAAAAATAAACGTGCAATCTGATGGGACTTATTTTATCCTCGCACAAACTAGCGCTGGAATTCCGAAATAAACCATTAAACAGCGGCAAAAACTCCAATGCCGTAGCTGGTAAATTCATGGCCACGTGAATAATGCGCTCAGCGTATAGTTCATTGGAAAAATTCGCCCACAAATTCATCACTTCATTTTTAAACACATCCTCGATGAAATCCTTCCCATCCAAATTAAAATTCTTCACCAAACTCTCAATCTTATTTTTCTTGACATTCACGCACAGCCATTTGTACGATTCCGGATTCAAATCGTTGGCGAACACTTTACAATTTTTCTTAGCAGCTGGAACGGCGAAAGGCCCGACCCCGGCAAATACATCGAATAACACATCGTTCCGCCGAATGCATTTAACGAGTCGTTCGTGTTCGGTCGAAAGTCGCGGATTCCAATAAACGTTCGCAAAATCGAAGGTGTACGTTCGTCCATTTTCCTTCACCGTTGTGACGGTGGATCCCGCACCAGCAATAATCTCCATTTTAAAGTTCCGATACGTGGATTCGATCACATTAGTCTTATTAACAACTAAAGAAACCCCGTTCAATTTGTCTAACAAAACCTGACCGATTACAAACCGATAATCAATCAAATGATCCCGTAAATTCAGATGAATTATGTGCCCGACACGACTGTAACTCGATGCCCCTTCCACACCATCCGGTAAAACCGATTTGAGTATTGTGTCGTATTTCCAGTTGTCGTAATTAATGGTGATTTCTTTCCACTCTAGTTTTTCCGTGCCCAAGTCGAATGTTTTCAACGATTCGATTTCACTGTCCGTGAACGTTGTACTTCCGTCGATGTTGATTTTGTCGGGATCCAAAATGATTCTCTTCGTTGCAGTATCTGCAATGTCTTCCACGTTGTTAAAGCGGACCAATTTGAGAAAGTACGGCTTTAGAAGTTGCAAACTTGGTCTCAAGTACTTGACATTAACTTCGAGTACTGGCACTTTAACAACTAGTTTGAAAGCTTCTTTGTCCATTTGCGTCATTCCTCTCACCAAATCCGGTGGTTTTAGTATCATTTTATCGGTCGATTTATCAAATTTTCTCAAAAATCTTTTCGCGAGTTCGTTCAAGCCGAGAAACTTAGATTCCCACCTTGGGTTTGCCTTAAACCAACCGCGTGATTCGAACGAAATAACCCGTGTAAATAAATGTCCAATTTTTGAATTAAATAGGAACTATACACAACAAAAAATATAATCAGATGCTAGCTTCATCAAGTTTTGGGCACTCTTACCATTTCCCCAACCAAATTATATTTACCTGATGCCAATATTTACTATTAAAATCCTGAAATCCTCACGTACGCATTAGAAAATAACACGTGTCTGCAGCACCGGCGGAGAAGCGGCCATTAGCTGCGTTGGTGTTGGTGTAGATCCGGTGTCGCCATCTATCGGTCTTTTACAGCTGTAGCACAAACGAGGGATGGCTACACAAAAAATTCTGGGAAACGTTGGGAGTACTTTGGGGACAATTATAATAGGTATTATAATGACACTCCTCGAAGGAAAAATAACAAAAATTTACAATTTATAAAACAGGTGGTGGGAGAGGATTTGTTGGAGCAGCGTTGACGCATAACTTGCGTTTAAAGGGCTACAACGTTATTATTGTGTCGAGACAACCGGCCCCTTACGCCATCACATGGGTAAATAAAAAGAAATGATAACCGAATTCGGCGCATTAATTTATTTTATTATTTTACGCAGAATAAAGTAGAACGAGACGGATTGCCGGAATGCAGCGCGGTTGTCAATGTTGCCGGACAGAATGTATTAGATTTTACAAGAAGGTAAATAGTTCGTCACGCCATAAACCATTTAACATAAAAATTAAATCTGCAGTATTTAGATGGACACCGGGATTCCAACAAAACGTGTGGGCAAGTCGAGTTAACACAAATAAAACGTTGGCACGCGCCATCGATAAAATGAGCAAGCAACCGGACGTATTCGTTACTATATCTGGAGTCGGTAAAAATAATTAAACAAAAGTGTTAGGTAACGCGAAATAACAAGTTCGAATTGACGATAGGTTATTACGAGCAAAGTTTAACCGAAGAATACACCGAAGACAGCCGAGGAGGGAATTTTGATTTTTTCTCTCGTTTGTGCACCGATTGGGAAAATGCGGCTAAACTATCGGGAACTAAAACGAGACAAGTCACAATAAGATCCGGTGTTGTGTTAGGACGACAGGGCGGAATGATCAAGCAAATATTCCTACCTTTCTACTTCGGAACCGGTGGGCCAATAGGAGATGGGAATCAATTTTTTCCTTGGATTCATTTGAGAGATACAGTTGGAATCTTTACTCACGCGATCGAAAATAAGAACGTTTCGGGTATTTTGAATGGCGTTGCCCCGCACATAGTCACAAATAGAGAATTTACGGAGGCATTTGCCAAAGCTTTAAGAAGACCGGCATTTATTCCTTTACCCGTAGCCATTTTGAATATTCTTTTCAGTAATGAACGAGCTAGGATGATGACTGAAGGACAGAAAGTATTACCCAAGCGCACGTTAGAATCTGGATACAAATACAGATATCCAAATATCAACGACGCTTGTAAAGAATTTGGTCATTTAATGTACAAAGAGAGTTCGGGTGTAGATATTCAGTAAATAGGTTTTTTTTTTTTTGATTTAATTTCACTTAAATCTAATTTTCAACATCTTTATTTTTCAAATATTAAAAAAAAAAAAATCCACAATTTCGCGTAACAATGCAAAGACAAAATAACCGAAATATAAATTTAACCTAACGGGTATTCAGTCATCATAATGTTTAAGGCAATTATTACGATTTAGACTTTGGGACAATTAACTCCTGAAGAATAAACGATAAATAGTTCAATTTATTTAGCAAACTGTTTCTTTTTCTTTTCTTTCATTTTATTGCAAACGTGATTATGTAAATTTTTACATCTCCTGTTAATACCCTTAATAAGGTTAAATCTAAAGAAATAATTGTGCAATAATATTAGCAACTTGATTAATATTTACAATCCATATGTAACCGCAGCAGAGCGCAAAAATTAAACCAAAACCTCAACTAATGGTTTCATATTTAAACTGAAATAAAAATACCCGACTAATTTCAACTGTTACGTTTTGTTTAGGTTTTTTAAAGATAAAAATCAAATATTTACATTAAACATGTATACTCAAGGGCGATTTTGAGAAAAGCTCAATTTTATTTTTTACATGCCCAATTCGAAATACCAAAAAAAAAAAAAAAAAAAAAGTTTTTAATTTTAAAATTAGAAATTTAATTGTAGTTTTACTTCATCTTATTAAAATTGAATTTGACTATCGTAAATCATGGCTTAAAAGTGTCTACACTCGGGACTACAGACAAAAAATCTGACGGTGACATGATCAACAGTCACTGAACATCAAAATAACCAAAAAAAAATCATTTAAATAACCTTCCAGCTCTGTAAATTCGTTGACCTAATATTGGTTCACTTAGCACAATTTCAGTATTGATTGTTTTCACTGCCAAGACGCAGGAGGAAAATTACCTACTTCACCTTGCTCTAACACCTCTATCTCGTTTATGGAATATGAAACTTTAAACCGCATTTTCAATTGCGTCTACAACGACCAGAAAACAACAGAATTATTAATAAAAATAATAATAATAAATTTAAAATATATTCTTACCCTATTTGGATTAACTATTTTTATGGTTTGTGTAACATTGCCCGAATTTTCGACAGGGATAACTGTACCGCTCGGTGACAGCAGCTGAAGTTGCAACGACTATCCAATAAAAAAAGTTAAATTACACACACCCAAATATTAATTTTCTTCTTCTTACTTTTGGAACAGCAGCTTGGAAAAGAAAGTTTGCCATTGGATGGATAGTGGAATTTGTTGCCGTCAACGTTATAACTGTCTGCTGTGCATTATCTGCATTTTTCTCGAATGAAAACGAAATCTTTAATCCGTTATTATCGAATATGATGATGGAGGGGATACCTATGTAATAAAGCAAAATTAATTTGTTAGCATTAAATTTACTACTGCTAAGTTTACTATTTTTAAGATGGACAGAATTTTGGACATCATTATTAAATGTAAATGGAACGGGAGACTGCGTAGCAATTTGGGAAGAATCAATATTGGTTGTTGTTGTTGTTGTTGGGATGTTTAAATCTAATCCGAGCAAATCCAATAAATCCTGGTTATTTGCTGGAGCTGTTTTGATCGTTTCTTGAGTTTTAATAGTATCCCCTGAACCAGAATCCATCAAGAGATCGAGCAACGCGTTCTAAAAACCAGAAAATAGCTCGTTAAATTTCATCAATGTGTCATGAAATTACGACTTACTGAATCTTCAATTTCATTTAAGGTACTTTTAACATTTTCTGAATTCATTATAACTTCGACGCCATTTGAAGTGTCTCCGTTCTGCAGGTTTGAGTTTGTGTTGGATTTGCACTCCATCGGTGGCATTCTTTCCAGTAAATCGTGCCGCAAATGACTGTACTTCCTAAACAGCTGAGAGAATTCTACGCTCCTCTGTTGCAGTTCCACGTTTAAATGACTGCCGAAAAAATCAACGAGTCGCTGAATTTTCCTACAAACGTCCAAAAATACATTAACACTTTTTTTTAATAATTGAAGAGTAATGCAAACTTACGGAACAGAGTTCTTAAATCTAGCACTAAGTTTCATTAGAGACATGAGCACATATTCCTTGGTGATTAAAGAAGTTTGATTGCTAGTTAAAATTTTTTGGTATAGATCCGTGACTTCATCTTCAGTAACTTTAATGCCCTCCTCTTCGGTCGCTTCGTTCGAAGTAAGAAAGTCGCCGAACTCTCCGATGCACCACGAAGCCACCTGTACCAGCGGCTGATGTTCGTGACACATCTGCATGGCTGCCCACAATTGACGACAGGTGTAAGAATGCAAAGTTCCTGAATCGGATATAAGTTGAATAAAGCTGGCGACCACATCATCGCGTACTAAGCTTCCAGCCTAACGTACGTAATAAATTGCATTTAATCCAACCAAAATCAAAACTATTGAATATTACCGTTGTAAGAACTTTTATCATTGTATCGATATGCCACTTTTTGTTCGGTGCATACCTATATTAAAAAATAAATACATTCAAATTAAATTGAATTAAAAACTGACAACTTTTATCGTTTCTTACATTTCTGCCGCAATAAAAATGTTGGACGAGCAAACAGCTTTGAATTCTGCATCAGATTTTTCGAGAAAAAATAGTAACTCTTTCATCATAGTTCGAATGTTATTTGCATTGATTAATGCAAAACAAAGTTCCATGGCGCGTCTGTAAATTTGTAAAAAAAATTTCTTCCGGTTAAACCACTTAAGATTTACAAAATGTATCACTTACTTCCGTATTGTAACATCTGGATCTTTAAGGCTTTCAATAATAGCACTTCTATGCCTTTGTACAGCATTATTATCGGCATGAACAGTTTTCAATAGTGTATTCAATGCAACATATCTAAATGACACCACGATTTTGTTAAACTAGATTCCAAAACAAACGTCAACAATTCCTTGCCTTATATTTTTATCGTTATTTAAAAGAAAACGACCTAAAATATTTACTGCTAATACCCTAAGACCGCTTTCTGATTTAATATCCATGATTGTTAAGACAGTTTCGTAAAGTATGGCATTTCCAACATTTTTGCTTGTTTCGGTATTTGTAGCTACCTGAAAACAAACCACAAACATCAAACAAATTTAAACAATAAAGATTTTCACACAATAGGTTAGAATTCCAATTGTATTATAATCCAATAAAAAAAAACCTAAGATTGTAACTCAAGATTGAGAGCTTAGATTAATTTTTAGTTTACTTAAAGCAGGATTAACTCAATGGTCCAAATCAAAATTAGGGCGCCGCAACAGTAAAATAATTTTTTTTTTTTGTATTTTTATTCATCATAGATAGCTTTTCTAGATTGCTACAGCAGTGTTAAAAATATTGCATAGTATACGATCAAACCGGGCGCCATTTGCAATAATCTTCACTTTTTAAATTTAAACCAGTCTGGAAAGGAATATTTTTCTCGAGTTATAACTCATGATTTTAATCTTTGCACATGTGCACAGTTTTAATGAGTTATTATTTAGTACTAATTTAATCTCAAAAATGAATTATAATCTGTTGCGCAAAATCCCCTCTATAGTTTACCGCACCTGTGCTAATATGTCATTCATCGCTTCACTCGCCTCTCCATCATGTTTTCCTAATATTCGTAATAAACGAAGAATTTTCACCTGATAAGATATAAAATTATCAATATTTCGCAACTTAACGCAAACATCGCAAAGTACAGACCTGAAGAAATGGATCGCTCACGCCGGACACATCATGTTCAGGAGAATACCCTGCCATTATTAAATTTTTTAGAATGCGAACCAGGTTCGGCACAAGCTGAATATAAAACAAACAAGAAAAATTATTCATTTTATCAATTTATTTGCAAAATTAAATTAAAAATTATAAAACAAAAGTATTGAAAACATCGAGAGATAAATGCGGAATCCAGACATAATTGTTGAAAAGTAAATAAAGAAAACCATAAAAGCCCCCTCCAAATAAAAGCAGTGCATCTAAACCGTTGATTATAAATTAATTAGGATCTTGAAAAGAAAATAACTTGGTGCACTTAGTAAACAAAAGAAAAACGATTCGCTAAACTTCAAAAAGAGTCATGATTAAAATGAAAACAACTTTCGAAATTATTGACTTTCACAAGTGACAATTAATTCATTACCTTACGGTTATCCAGTGACAAAATAGCATTAATAACAAAATTTAGCACCTTGAGCTTATAAACATTTATTTTCATGCTTTTAATTTCAACTGAAATAAATTTTATTGAAGCTATAGCGAATTTTATTGCAATGCATGCAGTACCAAAGGCCAACACCAGAAAAGCACCCTACCAAATGAAAAGCCGAATCAATTACCCTCGATTTCACCGAAAGCTATCTAAATTATGATGTAACCAATTATAACATTCTGGTGTGCACTGACAAGGTTAATATGAACTAAAACGAGTGATAATGTGAAATAAATGTACAGCTGGGTTGTAATTTAACAAATCATAAATAATTTGAATATATTGCCTCTAATTTGCCCAATCAAAACCTCGCTTTAATTCAGCTGTTATTTATTCACATTAGAAATGGCCCCTTTAATATTTAATCAAATTAAAATGTCACAAGATAATAATAAAGTAATTGCTCATCTTTGCTGTTAGTAGTTTGTAAGTTAGCCAATAAAATAGCAAGTACCTCTAATTCGGGTTCCTATGGTAGAAGAAAAATAAAGGAAAAAAAAAAACAAAATATAAAAAAAATGTTTAAAAAACATACATGAAAAGATGTTATTAATTAATTAATTAAGATCAGCATGGAATCACACAGCGTAAGTCAGTCTTGCACACTATTAAAGAGCAAGTTGCGCAGCCAAATGCATGTGATGAACATAGCGCTTACAACAAATTCACAAGTTCACGCAGTCTTTCTTCTACTTGTTCAACAATTGAAGATTAAATCAGTTACCTTTTTAAAATGTTGGAGTGTGTCCGGACTTGTTTCGCACATTTCGGTTATTAATATCACACCTGTGATCAATACACCTTGAAAAATAAACCAAAAATTTATTTTTTAACAGAAAAAAAACAAAACAACAATTTGTGATGTTTTTTAATACCATGGTTTTTGTCTGTGAGCAATAATCGTGTGGCCGGAATAAAAATTTCTATGAGCTCCGACACTTTTCTGATGATTCTGAAAGCGCACAACGCTGCCTTCTTTCGTACATACGCATTAGATGATTTAAGAAGTCGTTCAACTTCACCAGCTAAATCCCTGCTCATTTCTGGTGAGCAAATGGCACCTAGTGTGCATAACGCCAGTCCTACAACAAACTGCGTTTGACTGTTTAAATCACTAAAAACGAAACAAAAAAAAAAAACAAGAATTTAAAAAACATGATTTACAAAAAGTTAAATTCAACACACTTTTTTAACGAATTCGTTACTAGTAAATGAACATCCTGTCTTTCATCTAGAAGTAGCATGGCACCTAAATATCCTATTCGCTTGTCAGTAAAACGAGGAGACGCTATTAGTTTTAAACATTCCAACTGCAATAAACACGAGCAATTAGACGAGGTTGTAAAAGCAAAGTTTTATGGGTTACCTGTCCAAAATGAGCTGGGTAGCCTAGCATATGGATGTAAAGTAACTTGGCCACATTTCGACAACGCCAAGTGTTTTCTTCCTCGCGGAATGTAGTTCGAATGTAAGCACATTCTTTTTGCACTACTGCTCTCTCATCTGCAGCTGTTCGCGCAGCTCGAATCTGTCGAATCAGGTCGCGCAGTCGGATTGGCGTGGGCGTCTTGACTAAAATGTAAAACGTTCAAACAAAATTGTATTTTTTTTTTTAAATTTGGATTAAATTTTAAATTAAAATAAAAAATTTTGAAAAAAACTCGTAAAAATACCTCGTTCAACTGCATCGTTGATAGCTTGTCTCAGACCGGCCATTTATGATATAATTAAATAATCACTAGAAAGAAAATTCATTTTAGATGTTGAAAACACTCGATAAAATAATAAAATCAATCGGCCCCATCATTGCCAAGAAAAGGTGTCGCTAAACGTCACCACCCAAATTGTATCGTGATGAAGTTCCGTATTTATACTTTACTTACAATATTTTTCTGATTCAAAATATGTTATGATTTTTTAAATTACTCGTTACGGTTCTTTTCTTATAAAGTCATAATTTCTTTACCCACCTTCCAATATGGACGTTATAAATGGAATGAAAACTGATAGACAGTAGTTTTTATCAGAAATCTAGCATCACCGCACTTGTTCAGTCCAAAATGGCGACAAGTTTCTCGTTTGCGAGATTACTTATTACAAAAATCTAGAAAATCGGATTTTTTTTAATTGATTTTTTTTTAAATTGCACGAATTCAACAAATTCAACAAAAATTATTTTATGATTTTTGAAATTTTCTGTCCAAATTATTGTTGAGTTTTATTCGGAGTTTAAAACTATTTAGTTTAACTATCAGCGCCATCTGTCGGTAACTTTACTATTTTGTAATTTTGTTTTTAATTTTCTGGATAGATAAAAAAAACAATTCCCAGTTCACACTGGAACTCTCCCCTCCCCCCCAACAAGGAAATTTCTATTGTGCTGTCAAGAACTTTAAAAGTGTGGAAAAGTTATCAAAATGTTGTTTGATAATTAAATTGTGTTTATTTCTTTTAAATAAATCAAATATGTGGATAAATACATAAACAAAATTTTATTTTACTGCTAAATGTAAAAAAAAAATAAAAAATATAAAACTTTAAAAATATAAAAATTTAAAAATTTAAAAACATAATACTTAAACTTGGTAAAAAAAAAACTGTACACATCACTTCAACCAATAAATACATACCGTAGTAAAAATGAAAACGACAAATTAAATGTAACGGCAAATAAAAGTAATCAAAACTGCAATACTTTAACAATAAACTTAAGCATTGAGCAAATATACTGAATTATTATTATTTCAATCATTTAATAACTTTTATAAACACCAATCATTTTCAATAATTATTCAAATAGTTCCACTTTTCAGTTTGTAAATTCTGGCAGTATTATTAATTTCCTATGTCGTACATCAGTATACGCCCCCTAAATAAAAGTCAAAAAAGTTTTAAAACATTCCTTGTATTGCTTTCAACTATATATTATTATTATTATTTTATCAATTCAATATACATTAAACAAAAATTAAATAAATAAATAAATAAATAAATACATTAGTTTCTTTTGAGTCAAGATTAGACTACTGATATGTTTCATATTTTTCAATCAACACAAAATGAACATAAAATTTAAATTTATAAAAACAATGCATAATTAAGATGTTTGAACACTCCCATACGCCAAAGATTGATTTCCAAAAATCTCTTTTCCTTTTATCGATAAATTGCAAAAATAATCAATGCTTTAGTATCAGGAATAGGTTAATTGACACGTAAAATGTAAAAGTTTATCACTAAATGCTGATAAGTAGATAACGCACTACTCTATCATTAAAAGCGAGATTACAATTGTATGAGAAAATTGTAAACATCAAATTTTTACGGTCAGTTATTATTATTACATAGCGACCTGTGACTGAACACGTTTACTAGAATAAAGCTGCACTTTCCTTACCGGAAACGTTAAAAAAATTATTAAAGTTGATTACAAATTTTTAAAAAAAATTTACAATCACGGTATGTTAGATGTATTATTTGAAAATTGTAAAAATTTGATCTCTAACAAAAAAACTCACATGCTAGAAATCCTATGATGATTAATTGTAACAATCTGCTAAAATAGCATCTAACTAGGCCTTGAAATTGTAATATACAAGGAATACAAATAGTTCATATTCAATTGGGAAGCAGAAATTCACCAGAAAACAAAAATTACCATGTTGCAAACCTAATATTATCGATCAATGTGGTTTCTTTAAAAAATATGCAGTCCTCACAGCACTGCATTTAGTCACGGGGTTCCAGCATTTATTCGTGCTCTTCTGTAAGAAAAATAAACGTTAATTTTAAATACTTCACTTGTAGACCGTGTCTCGACCTAATGACTAAATTCTGCTGCATTTCAGAGAGGGCACCGGTCAACTTATGCACTTTTTCATCCATAGCTTTCTTCATGACAGCTGTTTCCTGTAACACTCGGCGCACATCTTCTTCAGCCTTTTCCACCTGCATAAAAATAAAAAGCTTTAACAAATTCATCTCTAGTTTTGACATTTTTACTTTTTGATAAGCTCTAGTAACTTCTTGGTGCTTCTCGGCCATCAGTGCGGCCAACTTTTCTTCATATTTTTTCCTTTGTTCTTCTATTTCTTTGTAAAATGTTTCGTCCCGTTTGCAGAGTTTCTCCATCGCAACTCGCGCGGACTGAATTGCTCGATCCCGTTCGTCTTGTAGTTTATGTTCTTTTGCTTCCCACGATTCTTTCATTTGTCTGACTTGAACTTCTAATCGGCTTATCATCTCTGCTTTCTCTTTCCACTTCGTATTCATTGAACTGCAAAGAAAATTTATATTTTACTGTAACGTATTTTATACAGATAATCGCAAACATTCATACTTTTGTTCTTTTTTATACTCATTCACTTGCATCTGTTGTTCAGCCAGTTGCTGTTTTAGTTCGTCTTTTCGTTTAGATATGGATTCAACCGCTTGTTGCAACTCATGATTAATAGCTATTTGCACTGCTAATTGATCTTCAGTAACGCGCTGTTCTTCACCAACAGTATCTTTAGCTTTTAAAATTTCTTTTTCCTTATCTTGGAGATTCTAAATAAATAAACAAACAAATAAATAAATAAATAAAAATCAAATACTAACATCCATTTACACACCTCTTTCAGTTTTCTTATCGTTTCAGCTTGATCATCGAGCAATTTATTTTTCCCTCGTATAGCTTCGACTTCTCTCTATTTAAAATGAATTAATAATTAAAATCAATTCCAGCCTCATCGATGTCGTTACACGTACTTCTATTTGCTTTTTCAATATCGTTATCTCCACTTCACACTCTTCAACTTTTCCTTTGCTGCGATCGTGAATGCCTAAATAGAATTTTAACAAGATTTCAATTGTCAATTTATAGTTTATTTTTCGTTTCATCTTACCAAGATGATTTCCGTCAAGGTTTCTGGATTTCAAGCTGTCAATAACAGCCTCCTGAGCAAGAACTTGAGACTCCAATTTACTTTTTTCCTTATTTAATACATCTACCATCATGTTGCAACGTTGGAAATCGTGGACTTGAGTTTCGAGTGACTACAACAACCAACGATTAGTAATTGTACTTACCGGTACATCAAATGATAAACTTTATGTCACTTACCTTAACATTCATTTCAGAATCGAGTTTAGACTTGACTAATTCAGTTATTTTCGATTTCTGTTCTTTAACCATCTAACCAAGTCAAATAATAACCAAAAATTAACACAAATAAAATCAGCCATTACCGAGAACAAAAAAAAATTTAAATTTCAAATTTTTTTTTTTCTGGCGTTTTTTTCAACAAAAAGAAACCGTAACTAACGGATGTTAATTCCATCATAACGGCTGCACTCTCTCTCTCTTTATCATGTGCTGCAACTGTGGATTGCTTGCGTTTATTCAACTCTTCACTAACGGCAACATACGCTTCTTGTAGTTGCAAATAAACAGCGGTTAACTAATAGTTTTAAAAAATACTCGGGACATAAATTTCTACTAAAATCACATATTCGATTACACTTACCTCTTTATAACGAGTCACTTCAACATGGATAGCCACCTGAAACTCATCTTCCAATTCAAGATACTTACGTTGCAATTGCTCCACTCTAAAAAAAAAAATAAAAAATTCCGTCTATAAATCAAATTCTATTGCTAATAGATTGATGTTCTAATCACCTGTCTTGTTGTTGATTAAGCTCAATTTCATATCTCGACGTTTCCTTCCCGATTTCTTTGGCCACTGCTTCTTGAATATCTTTTTTCCCTGACGAGAGGCGGCTTTCCATTTCCTGTCTGCAATTTAAATCAAAACTGCACGTTTTGCGTTTCATTTTGTTTTTATTTTTTTATTTACCTATGCTCTTGTTCTCTGGCAGCTAACAAATTCTGCAACTGATGCACTTGTGCTTTCAAAGCTCTTATCGATGTTTTAAGATGCTCAACCTCCTGAGCAAGAGCTGAGGCTTTCAACTGCGCTTCTTGCGCTAAACGAGCTTGCTGAGAATGGTGCTTCATTTTCTCAGCTTCCAGTTTAGTCACTGATGTTTCCATTGCACGTTGAGTATGCCTCAAATCTTCTTCAACAGCTTCGGCTTCTTGTAATCGTTGACTGAGCTCTTTATTTTTATCCTAAAATACAAAAAAAAATCATATTTCAATAAAAAATATCAACATTTAAAATCTGCTTTACTTTGATCATGTCAAAATCAGTTTGAAGTCTCGCCCGCACATCTCGTTCATGCATGAGTGCTTGCTTTAAGCGATCCGTAACCACAAGAGCAGTTTCCTGCAGGTTCTGTTCATTAAAAGCTGAAAAATAAGTCTAAATATAAATTCAACTCAAGACTATTACAATTTAAAATTCCTTACGATATCCTCTATAATTATGCAATTGCTGTATTTGCTCTGACAACTTGTTAGCAGTTTGCTCGGCTCTCCATCTTAATTCCCGCTCAACATCTAGCTCTTTCATTAAAGACTAAATTGATATTAAAACCAGATATAAAAAAACTAATTATATTATTGATAATAATTTCACTACCTGACTAAATTTACGACATATTAAAATGGTAGTCGGATCTTCTTCTTTACGGTTCAAGTGATGAGGACTAATAAGTGCCCTCTGAATAGCTGCTTCTTGTCCTGGATTATCTGAAGAATCGTTCGGTTCATGAGGTATGGCTGATGTTGATCGAAAATTTCTTTTCGACCCTTTGCTGTTTTTACGTCGTTGACGAATTGATCGTGGCAATGAAGTTCTACTAATCCGGTAATTTTCTCCGCCTTCAGTTAAATCAGTTGTACTGTCACTTTCGTACGCAACATCTGAAAAAAAATTACCTTCGCATACAAACAATTATATTAGTAATCGCGCTTGTTCTTTATTCTGAATAAATTGTTTTACCTCTTCTGTTTACACGCCGCTTCATACGCAAGTTTGGTGTACTTCTTCGAGTAGGCTGTAGATTCTTTTCTTCTGATGATGAAGAAGAAGACTGAGTACTTTCCGACGTTTTGCTCAACATTGGATGTCTTTGCAGCGGTGGAATATGATCGCATCGTTGAATAGTAGAATAATCCATGACAGTTGATACTGTAAGTCGTGTTGAGGTTGCCGAAAATCCATCTCGAACCGATTCCAAAGCTGGTGAACTTCTAGAAAGATGCCTGTTACGTTTTAAGCTCGCTGTTCTCCGGCCCACACTTGCAGGTCGGAATTCAAGATCGTGTAAATTATGTAAATCCTATCAAATAACTCATTACTCATTATTTCAATAAATTGTATGTTAGCAAACCTTCGATGCGGCTTCTATATCCTCTTCCTCTATAAGAGGTGAATGGTTACTGGAGTTTTGGGCCATGTTTCTCAAACAGTATCTGTCTAAACAATCCTCTAATTTCGGAGAAAGAGCATTATTGTTGTTAACTGAATTTGGACCATCAATTTTTGCATCCGGAGAAGATACTAGGTAGTCAAGATACGGATCAATGTCTAGATAAACAAATTAAATACATAAAAGTCAGGAAAAATGTAGTTTCTCAATTTCAACAATCTTTTTTCTGTCGTACCTGCAATAGGTCCTTGCATCGCTTCCTCACACAATGGCACTGATCGTCCACTACGATCGGAGCCATCTAATACCCGCAACCAAGGAAGGCCATTAAGAATCGTTTGACGGTACCCTTCAGGCAGTTTTATTTTGGTTACACAGTGAATTTCTGAGTATTTATGTACAGTGAATTTACCAGGGGTGTCACATAATGGATTCCCACTGTTTTCGTGCTTCAAAACTAATTCGCAGAGAGTAGTACAAGCACGAAGGCACTGAATCACGTGAGAAGTTGACTGAATGCAATTTCCGTGTAAAGAAATTTGCTGCAGTTGATATTTTGGACCGCCAATTTCACGAAAACCATTTAAATCGGTAATTCGATTATAGGATAAATTAATAGAAACTAAACACCTGCAAATAAACACGTTTAAATATTTTTAAATCGTTTAAAAAAAAATAGAAAATATGTACCTGAGGCTTTTCAATCCGTCTACATTTTGTATGAAGTTGTACGATAAATTAAGTGTTCTCAGCATAAGTAGACTTTCTAATCCTTCAATTGATGTAATCCTATTAGCTGATAGATCCAAGTGTCGTAAATTATGCAAAGAAGAAAGGTTCTGAATACGCCTGATGACATTGCCATGTAAATTAATGGTTCGAACGAGTGGATGAACTTGAATGTCCAGAAGAGTTTGCACGTTAGCATCCAACAAACAAATGGAATGCTCCATTACTTCTGATATAAAAATGAGATCAAATCATTTTCATGTGAAATCTGAAAGAAAGAAAGATAGAAAAAAATATATAGTTTCTCCTAATGAAGACGTTTCATTTTGGTTCATTTTAGCATGCTAGGTTATCGGCCTTGCCAAAATCGATCAATGTAATTATGCTTGAAGAATATTTGTGTATTTCTTCTTAACAAATTGGTTGCAATTAGACGAAATATCATAACTACATTTTGATGATTTGTATTTAATAGTGCTTTGTGCTGCTAGTAACGCGGGTTGAAAATAATTTCACTAAAAGATTTGGGGTTTTTCATCTATGACGATTTGAGAGAATCAACTCACCTCGTTAAGCAGTCTCGTTTGATATTTTGAGGTTATTTTTACTTTCTAGTTAATGAAAATTTTCTTTCCACATTGATAGTATTAACGTCATCATTTACGGAAGCGAGTTATCACTTTTTTATTTTTACATTAAAATTCCTGGCTAATTTCAAGATTTTTTGAATGTTGTTTACATCAAACCATCGCTTACGTCGAGCTGGTCTGTTCTGCGTGTAGAGGTTGGGTCATTGGGTGTAGGAAGCGGAAGAAACGGGCAGATATTTAGTTCCCGTTTAGTGCCGTCAACTACCGGCAATGTACGCAACTGCTTACTTAATACGACGCTCACAGAAATTGTATACAAAAAGGTAATAATCCATTTGTTTCTTTTGTTGAAACGACCATTATTCTCGGTTCCACTTCAAACAGTGTAATTCAAAATTTAGATCGCGCCTTTAATGAGGGAGGGTAAATCGAATCTTTGTAAACTACGAAGCGAAACTGTTTCTTTTATAGTTGTTGAGCCCCTTTAGTTTGGCCTCTAATCGCGCAGGAACCTATTCCCGATTGTTTTTTTTAAAAGATTGCGTGAAAATGGCGCGAGTGATATATAACTAATTTGAATACTGGATGTAGATGATATTCGTCCTACATAGGGCGATAGTTACTTTATGCAAGTCGCATCAAAACCGGTATCGATTGCACGTTTTACCTCACCTGAAAATTATTTCTAAAATGTCTGAAAAAGCACTGACGAAAGGTTTTGCTCTTAAGTTTAATTTACATTCTCTTAAATAAAATGAATATAATTTTCCAGGTTCTGAATGCCCGGCTTTAGAAAAGGGCAAAATACGTCTGTATTCAATGCGATTTTGCCCTTATGTTAAAAGAGTTCGTCTTGTTCTTGCTGAAAAAAATGTCGAGTAAGTTAAGTAATAATAATTTTAAAAAAAGAAATACGAAAATAATGGAAATTTAGATTCGAAACGGTTAATATCAACCTAACGGAAAAACCGGAATGGTTTTTAAAACGCTTTCCCGAAGGAAAAGTGCCCGTGCTGGAACAAAACGACAGACAGATCTTTGAATCGTTAATAATTTCCGATTATCTCGACGAGTATTGTTCGGGTGTAAAGCTGCACCCGACTGACCCCTACCAGAAAGCTGCAGACCAGTACTTGCTTGTAAAGTTTTCGAAAGTTTCTGATAACTGGGGCAGAGCAATTTACAAACCCGCAGAAGCGAAAGAAGCCGTTCAAGAAGTAATTGCAGGTTTGGAAATTTTCGAGCAAGAATTGGCTAAACGACGAACGACGTTTTTTGGGGGTACGGTATTTTAATTTTGTTAATAGATACAATACGATTAGAGTGATTTTTTTTTCTATTTATGAAATAGGAAATCGGCCGCACATGTTGGATTTAATGATTTGGCCATGGTTTGAACTGCTTATGAGTGGAGAACACTTCCTGGGACAAGGATTTGGATTTGAAGATGTGCTTCCGAGCAATAAATCCCCTCTTCTTGGTTCTTGGGTTAAAAGCATGTCGGGTCATCATTCGGTTAAACAATTGATGAATATTGAAATCCAAAATAAGTTTGCTGAATCAGTGAAAGCTGGAAACCGTAATTACGACGTTGGCTTGTAATTTGATGTCTTGTATTTTTCCGGCAAAATAAAAAGTGGTTTGAATGTATTTTGAAAATTCATTTAATTAAAAGTCAAAAAGTCAAACTTAATTACAAGAATTCATTCCTATGGCTACTTACTGAGCAAAACAAAAAATATTAAATAAAAAAATTTGTTAACATTCTAAAAGAATTGTGTTCACTGGTGCTGGTTACATGAACGTCATCATTAATGTTGTTAAAGTTGCAATAGCAATTTATACTTTTGTCTCGTTTGATATTTTTCGATCATTTTTACTTTCTACATTATAGACAGATGGTCATAGTAATTTAAGAACAACTAGAGAATGTTTTGTTGATATTCGGGACGTTCTATTTGTTTATTCTTTGGTTAATGGAAGGGTTACTTTCCCTTGTCTCTTGAGTTCGTTGTGTTTTAATGTTCCAGTTCGTTTTACCCGTTTTCATTTACCATTTCTGCCTCTTATTAATACTGTTACTACCCGTTTCTGTGACCTGTTTTTATTATCTATTAACAGTTCTGATGCTGTGAATATTGTATTGATTATTACTTTGTTTGTTTGTTTGTTTATTTATTTGTTATATTATGGTACCGTATTTCTTTGATTAAAGGCCGCGGCTTATATTTGCAAATGCAATTTTTTGCCACGACCTATAATCGAGGGCGACTTTAATTAAGAACGTCAAATTCCACATAATATTTTGTCGTGTAAACGTTTCCATTTGCGTCATGACAACGTTTTGTTTGAGTGTCGTCACGACATAATGTTAGGTGTTACGTCTTCTAACATTAGAAAAACCACTTTTAGGCAGAAAACCTGCAAGTTCAACTGCAAAATACAAATACAAATATTCCAAGTGTTGATATTTTGCTGCGACTTGTAATCGAGGGCGGCTATAAATACGGTATTCTAATTTTGAATTGGTTATTTGTATTTCCTGTCCCCCTTCTTGAAGGCTCAGGCTGTTGAGGGGAACAGTACCCAGGATGGTATGCAATAAACACTATTATTATTATTATTTCTCCCTACGATTATGGGGTAGCAGTCTCTCAACACTCTTTGTCTCGAATGGCCATTTCTTCGACGACCATTCTCTCGACACTTGACGACCATTTCCTTGACGATCATTTCATCGACACGCTTTGTTTTGAACGATTATTTCCTTGACGACCACCTAGACTCTGAAATAAACGCATTAGCACCTAGACTCTGAAATAAATGCATTAGCACCTAAACTCTGAAGTAAACGCATTAGCACCTAGACTGAAATAAACGCATTAGCACCTAGACTCTGAAATAAAAACATTAATATCTTGACAGTAAGTCAAACACAATAATACCTTGACACTGAAATAAACACGTTGATACCTTGACAGTGAGTCAAACACTATAATACCTTGATGCTGAAATAAACACAATAATACCTTGACAGTGAGTCAAACACTATAATACCTTGATGCTGAAATAAACACAATAATACCTGGACAGTGAGTCAAACACAGTAACACTTTGATGCTGAAATAAACACTTTAATACATTGACAGTGAGTCAAACACAATA